>CM021791.1:4701090-4764271 GCA_011076525.1 Nettapus auritus | reverse complement strand
CCCCCCCCCCCCCCCCCCCCCCCCCCGGGCTGGGAGCTGCATGGGGTCAGTGCCCATCGTGGGGCACAGGGAGCTGCAGGCACAGAGCTTGTTCCCCTGCAGCTGGGACCCGTGGTGCCCTTGAATATGCTGGGGAGGAAGAAAGGGCCGGGCAAAGTGAGCCCAGAGCTGCCCCCGAGGGTCTCATCCTTCCCACGGGGCTGAGGCTGAGGGGTGACATCTTCTGTCCCTGAGCAGCAGTGGGGGGAAAAGCAACGTTTGTGCTGGCAGGGAGGAGGCTGCTTTTCTGAACATGCCCTAGCACACAGGGTCTCCTCTGTTTGAGCCGTGGCCGTCTGCCAAATTCTGAAGTTTCTTTCTTCAAGAGAGCAGGAGGAAGAGGGCTGGGCTTCCTCCCTGTGTGACGCTGCCCCAGCAGTAAATCTGTGTGCTGCCTTTCAGGAAGGTGGCTGGTAGCTGCCCCGAGTGCTCAGCTCCCCGTGCCCGCTGGGAGCTCGGTGGTAGATGGGACCAGGTCCTCAGCATTCCTCTTGTGGCTTCAGCTGGGTACCGGGGTGCCTGGCTGCTCGCTGGAAGCAGCATTTGAGGCTTGGCTTATCTTTTTATGCGAGTTCCTCTGCTTCCACCTCTTTCTGGGTCAAGGTAGGGCTGTACGCAGGTAGTGTGAGGTGTCTGGTGGAGGAGAGCTGAGCTGCAAAGGACAGGTGAGACTGCATGGGTGTCCAGGGGACCAGCTGTTCCCGAATACACATTATATACAGGATTTAATTTCTGCTACAGGGATAACGGAGCTGTGCCACAGCTGGCAGAGCTGGGCCAGTCCCTTGGCTGCCGAGTCCAAACTGGAGGTGGTGCCTGCGGCAGTGCTGCTCTGGTCCTCTCCTGGAAATCCCTGGGGGCTGGCAGCTCCACGCCTTGCCTTGGCAGTCGCTCATCATCCAGCACAAATTAGTGCCTTGAGAATCCTGCCTGAGAGTTCAAAGCAATGCATTTGGTCTAGGGGCTTTGGCATCTTCAGAGATGTTACTGGGTGTGGGAGATGGGGCGGAAGCATCCCAGGCAGCTGCGGGCACCAAGCTCCTCTTCTGTGGAGGCAGGAGAGGTTCCTCTGCTGTGTCCGGCCATGAGATTGTTCTGCTCATCTCCCTCGAGAGGATGTCTAGACAAGGCAGGACTTCATCGTAGAGCCATGGGCTCACATGAATTCCTGTTGGAGTAAAAGCAATAGCTCTGGATGCGTCTCCGTGCTGGCATCCTGCTGCTGAAGCAGTGCTGGCTGGAGGGGCTGTCCCTGTCCCATGGCTCTGGGCGTGAATTTTGGGTGGGCAGGGTGCGGGTGGCCTTCTCCTGCCCCCTGGGAGCCTGGCACATCCTCTGCTGGGGCTCACACAGCGATGTGCTGCTGGCCAGACCTCGCTCGCCTCCGCCTAGCCCTGCTCCCTGTCTGGGGCAGAGCCCTGCAGGCAGGCGCTGTGCTGCTCCCCTCAGCCCCCTCGTTGGCAGGGGAAGGAGAAAACTGCCTTTTTTTCCCCCCCTCCTCACAAAGGGGCTAAAGGCTATGCGAGGCTGCCAAAAATATCTTACGTAGGTGTGTCAGCAGGGTCCCCGTTCCCTCCATCTGCTGTGCTTGCGTGACTTCAGCGTCTCTTCGTGGAGATGCCTTTCCCTGCAATAAACCACACCCGGCGGTGGCTGTCCTCTTCGTGCCGAGTGTGTTTGGGGGGGGATCAGGGCCGTGGGGCCTCGTTGCCAGCCCTGGCTCACCAGCAGCCCCCGGCTCACCTAGTGAGGAGCATCGCATGGGTGCGAGCTGCAAACCTCCCATTTCTGGTGGCGACCCGAGGAGCCTCCCCAGCAGATTTCTCCCTGGTAACTTGATCCTCGCCTTTCCATTCGGAGCGAGCTCCCTGATACCTCTGGGGCTCGCTTCTCGCTTGGAAAAAGTTAGCGAGCGGTGGGCAGAGCTGCTCCAAGTTCCCCAACGAGCCAGGGATCTGTTCTTGGCACTCCTCGCCGCTCCATCTGGTAGCAGCCTACTACACTAATAAGTGATCCTCCGAGTTTGGAGGGGGGAGCAGGAAGGGAAAGAGGAACAACTGTGTTGCTGGGACGCGGTCCAGGTGTTTATCCGATGCTTTATTTGTGCCGAGTTTCTGGATGAGAATAACTGGCTTTCTGTCTCGGTGCGCACGCTCTGTGCGCCGTGGGGCTCCGAGCAGACACTGCCCTTTGTCCCGGTGTAAATGGGAGCTGGCCCCCAGCACGTGGTGGGTGCTGCGGGGTAGGGGGGGGACCCCCAGCACGTGGCTCTGAGGGGAGGTTGGGGAGCGCAGGGTACTGCTGTCACTGCTGGGGGGCTTGGGGAAGGGCCCCCCGACCCCTCTTCTGTAGGACGGAGGGGTGGTATATGGGAAAGCTCTCCTGGGTGGTGCTGCCATGAAATGGTCGGGAGGCTGCAAATGTTAGTGAATCCTCTTTGGGGTGCAATGTCTGCTTTCCGGAGTATTCAGGAACCCTTCCTAAATGCTTATTTCCATGTGTTCTTCACGTACGTGGGGTCGATGCAGGGGAGATGTGCTCCAGCAGCAGGTAGGAGCTGTGTCAATAGGACACTGCCGTGTTGTTAAGGACAAAGCAGATGGCAGGTGAGCTTGTTCTCCAAGGAACATGATCTCCTGTAGTCAGGGCATCTGCGGGCCGGGGTCCTCCTGCTCGTGCAGCAGGCACCATCTCCTCGTGCACAACAGCAGCACAGCAAAACCCAGGTGGCTTCCAAGTGCCCCCAGCAGCAGCAACACAGCTCACCCCACGGTGAGCTGGGCAGGGGGCAGCACCCATGGAGCCTCGGGGGGTTTTGGCTGAGGCTGCACCAAGGTCTGCCTGGCACAGACCTGGCTGCGTGGGGTGGGGGCGGCCGTGGATGGCTGTTGACTTTCCTGAACTTATTTATCTGGACTTATTTATCCACGCCTGGGGCCAAAAACCTTGTGGAAAAAAACAGCACCGTTGTGACTCCTGCCCTGTTCCCATAAACAGCTCTGTGGCTCCTCTGAGCCCTGTCTGTAGTGGGGGGTTGGACAGGCGCTGCTCTGTTCTGGGGCTTGGGGATGGGACGGGGGCAGCGCGGTGAGCGGGGCCGATTCCAGAAGCGACTGCTGGCTTCCCGGCTTGGCACCCCTTGTGCTGCTGCTTTCACTTGAAATCTTTCCATTGTGTATGAAAGCAGGTTCCTGGAGCAGGCTGCTTTCCACCCGGCAGCACTCTGCTCTGCAACACCCTCTGCTATCTGCTGGCAGAGCCCCTGGGGAAGGGGGAGAGGTGCGGAGCTGCCGAACAGAGCTCTGTGCCCCGCTCAGCACCCAGGGGAGCTGGGGGCGAGGGGGTTTCCTTCTGCCTCCCCCCGCCTGGCACCAGTACGTGGGGTGGACGGAGGGAATCGGAGCAGCAGTTTCCTGGGGAGTGGTGCTGAGCTCACGCACCCGGCGCTCAGGCAGGCTGCGAGCAGATGCTGGGGAGAGGCGGCAGCTGCACACGTGGAGAGCTGGACCAGCCATTTTGGCAGCCTCTCCCTGAAAGTGCTGGGAGGAACTGAAATCTTTCTGCGCTGCCTGCTCTTTTACGGTGGGATGTTTGCAAGCCTTCTGCAGAGTGGCACTGCTTTTATTTAAAAAAAAAAAGTTTATTTTTTTTAAGCTTGTCCCCAGGAATCGGCAAGTCTTTGAGAGGCAGGATGTGAACTTAAAGCGTTCTGGCAAGGCAGAGTCTATTACTTCCTTTGTTTAACTCTTCTTTCCCAAAACCTCGACACAGCTGCACGAAGGCGGCCGTCACCCCGGGGGGGGCAGGTCTGTGGGTGGGGAAGGGGCTGCACATCCTCACCCAGGGCGGCACCGCTGCTCGCCGGGCAGATCTGCCAAGGGCACTTACTTGGTGCCCGTGCTTGACTACAAGCCACACAAGCAGCTCTTGGAGCTAGGGAGGCTCTTGTAGACACTCAGCCATCTCCTGCTCGCCCTGCCAGGGACAGACGCGCGCCTGAGTCCCACTGAAGGTGGCATATCTGTGTCCCAAAGCTCTCAGACCAGCGGAGCTCGTGGTGAAGCAGTGTGAGTGACCAGAGCACTGCTTACGAGGTCCTGCAGCCGTGTCCCACTGGTGTCTTTATTGGAGAAGTTTCTCTCTGCTTCCCAGCTCCTGAGAAGCTCCCCAGGCTTGAGCCCTGCCACTTGTTTTGGCTGGCAGGGAGGGAGCAGAGTGGAGCTTCTTGGTGAGGGTGGCTCTTGGGGGAGGCTGCTCCTGGGCACCGGGCTGTGGTGGGATGCCAGCAGCCCAAAGTTTTGCACTGGTCCACAGCTGAGGTCGCTGGTGCATCCTGCTGGGCGCAGGAAGGCGAAACTGCTGACGGGGTTGTCTGACGGGGTCACGGGAAGCCGGGCCTGGCACAGGGCTGATGCCGGTCAGTGCGTGGGAAAGTCTGCGCCTGCCGCCCGGTGTCCTTGCGCCAGGAGCGTCCTGTCTCAGCCCTGCCTTTGCTCCTGCGGCTCTTTGTGGGGGTTCTTGGGAAGAACCAGGGGAGCTTTGTGTCTCCCCTGGTTGCACGAGGGCCCTGTAGTGGCAGGGGGAGATGGCAAAGCCAGCTGGGGGAGGGCCGCCAAGCAGACGGACCCTTATCCCCCAGTAATCCTACAGCCACTGTGAACAGCGGGGTGAGCTTCCAGGTGCCTTGGAGTTAACGCACCCAAGCAGCTCCTAATGCAGGAGCCAGACAGGCTCGATCTGGCTCGCAAAGACTCCACTGACCTGATTTAACAATGCAACATGAAATGCCTCGTCTCTGGCGGCCATAGCGGAGCTGGAGCAGCCTCTCTGGGAGGGCTTGCTGAGGGCTCGGATGCTTCATCCCCCCTGTGCACCTGTGTGGGACTAATTAATTCCTTGCAGTTTGTCAGAAGGATTGTTTGGAGCAGGGTCCCCTGTTTGGCATCGTGGTTGTTGTGTTCAAAGGCCCTGGGGCCCGGAGGGTTTTTCTGCTGGCCCTTCAGGGCTCGGTCACCTTGGCTGCATTGTCAATTCAAGTGACTTTTGCTCCTTGCGTGCTTTTCTACCTGTTGGATTAACTTCAGAAAGGAGCTTCTGGGGAAGAGCCGAGGAGCAAAGGGCGTCGGGGCAAGCATGCACGTGTTAGAGGAGGACATGAACGTGGTGCTGGCGTGGAGCTGCTGGCAGCAGCTGGATGAGCTCCTGCAGCCTGCTCCCTCCTACAGCAGCTGGCAGAAGGCCGCCTCCGTCAAGGACTCCGCAACCTCCGTGCGGCGCTGAGCCCGGTGCTGTCAAGGCTGCTGAAATTCCCCCGGTTCCTGTTTTTTGAAAGCCATCTTGTGCCTTCAGCACTGCTCGTGAGGATGGTGTGCGGTGATTGCATGGGTGCCTTTGATGCACCTCTGGAGGCAGGCTGAGCCGTGAGCACCCTCCTGCTTCCCTCCCCAGGACATGCTGGTGGCAGCTAAGGGAGGGCAGCAAGGACCCCCCTGCTCTGCTCCCTCCTTGGGCCTGGTGATGGGGAGGGGGAGAAGCGAGACAGCGTGAGACCACCCCCATGGGGAGGTCAGGACCGGTCCTGTCCCATCCTCAGCGCCAGTCCCGCAGATCCCGGGGGAGCAGGCGCCCGGTTCCCACGCACCCGCTGCCTTCTGCGCTCTCCCCGAACCCAAGGCAACTCGCTCGGTGCTTTCTCATTAAGATTTAATTTACTGCTGACTATTTCTGGGGCTGATTCTCATGCATATGAGATGGCTTTCCCCTCTCTAGCGTGTTGCGGGGATATGGGCGGCTGTGTTTGTGCTGGCTGAGCAGTGGGAAGTGCTGGCT
The DNA here is from genome assembly GCA_011076525.1 of Nettapus auritus. Classification (NCBI taxonomy): domain Eukaryota; kingdom Metazoa; phylum Chordata; class Aves; order Anseriformes; family Anatidae; genus Nettapus; species Nettapus auritus. The sequence goes on along the minus strand of CM021791.1, from coordinate 4,758,403 downwards.
TTGGCGGGGGGGCTGTCACCGCTCCTGAATCAGCAGCTCCTGGCCTTAAATTCCCAAAGGACCAAAATGCCTTTCCTTTACCAGGCCGATCTCATGAGCCACTCTCTGGAGAAAACCGATGCCTAATATGAAGGGAAATGGTTCAACGTATGTGTTTCTTCCCATGCCTCATGTGGACAGGTTGCTGCTGCCTCCCCACAGCGGTCTGTAGGGGCTCAAGGCGCAGAGGAAGGCCGCCCCGAGCCTCGGGAGGGTTCCTCAAAATCTCACTGACAGAGGCGGAAACCTAATTCCGGCTTAGTCCCTGTGGGCTGTGGCTATCTCTTCCTCTCCCTCCCCAGGCTCTGCAGCAGGGCAGAGACTGCTGTGGGCACAGCGCTCTTGGAAGCACAAGAAGCAGCCCTGTTGGCTGTCTTGCAGAAGATTAATTCTTTTTTTTTGCCCTACAGCTGTGGCTTTTTGGTTTCTCTGAGCTCCGCAGGGTTGGATTTGTGTCACTGGGTGGCCAGCCCTTGCAGTGACTGGGGCTTCCCTCCTCCTGCCCTGGAGGCTGCTGCTCGGACTCGCCTTTGGAGCGATATTGGCATGCCCGGAGCATCGGATGCGGTTGCCATGGGAATGGGATGATTTAGGCTCGCAGCACCAGCAGACAGCGTGGAGCTCGCGGGCCGTGGCTGAGCCGTAAATGCAGCTCGGGCTCGCTGGTGCACACAACTGGAACCGTGTTTGCCCTTCATGGCAGCCGTGCAGCTCTGTGCCTCTCTCTGGCAGCACTGACAGCCCATGGCAGATCCGGGGCTGATCCGAAGGCCTGCTGCCTTCGAGACCTCGTTTGCCAAATGGAGAATTAGCAGTCGGGGAGGGCGTTGGGGTTTAGCTGCATTTGTGCTTAAAAAGTGGCTTTGTTCTCTTTGACCTTGGTGTGAGTCAGGCGGTGACTTCCAAGCAACCTAAGCGAGGGCTGCAGGACGTGAGTAACTTGGGTGAAACAAGTCTCTCCCTGTCCCCCACTGCCCTGTGATCCCAGGCAGTGCACTTACTGGGTTGGCACTGCTGGTAACCAAGCCCCAGCTCCCTTAGCAGCTGCCTGATGGCACCCAGCACTGCACAGACACGCACGTTTGCTGCTCCCACAGCAGCAAGGTGAGCGCAGCCTCCCCCAGCATGTGCAGTGAGCACCACTGGGTTACAAAAACAGATTTCTGGTGTCTGTGCCCTGGTCTAAGGCCCGTTACCCTCGATGCCGTCTATTCAAGGTATTGCAAGCATTACACCCGGTGACTGGTGCAACTGCAGCAGCCTTTATGCGAAGGAGCTTGCTAACCACAGGCTGGTGTCATGTACACAGGCACTCCCCCCTCCTTTTCAGCCCCCCAGGCTGCTCATCTCTTTGCATCAGACAGCAGCTGGCGTGGATTTGGTCCCAACGTGCCTGAGGCCGATTTGCTGCTTCTAAAATGTCGCCCATGGGTGCAGCTCTGAGCAGTGGCAGTAACAGGGCTTTGGGTGGGTCTGGGCAGCACCCACCTCAATGTTTGCACTGCTTGCTTTAGCTGCTGGGAGAGCAGAAACGGTGGCCAGAACGGCAAGAGCTCCATTTCCATGTGAGCACTTAAGTAAATGGCAAAAACACACCCAGTTCTACGGTGTCCGTTGCTCCTGGTGAGCACTGGGCCCTTATGGAGGATCAGATTTTATTGTTACCCGAGTCTCAGTGCCGAAATTTCCGCAGCAAGCTGCGGGAAGCAGCGTGGAGAGGTATGTGCCCTGACACCGTACCCCGGTGTGAAGCCTTCCTGTGGCAATTCCTAGCAGTAGTGGGGAACGGAGCCCCAGCACACGGTATTATATCCCCTCTAATCAGATTAATCTAAACAGAGATTAAAGTATATCCTCGAAGCAGCCGGTGATCTGTTGTCTAAAACTGATTCTTGTGCTTTTCGGTCTCTCCTGTTGCCAGACGTTTGCGGGGGGCTGTGTAGGGTTGCGCTGGGCTCACTTGGCACGGCTCCGGCTGCACGGCGCTCGGCGGGGGCTGGATGGGACCTTGCCGAGACCAGCAGGACAGCCGGGCTGCCGTGGTGGTGTGTTTTTGGAGGCTGCCCAAGTCTGTCCCCTGCTATCCCAGGCGCTGCCGGGCTGAGGAGAGGGGAGCAGGCAGCGAGCTGCTGCTTGCTGAGTTGTCTTTTCCCCTTTCTGCAAACCACATCTGCATCTGCTTGGTTTCTGTGTGTACATGGAGGGTTCTCTTTATTTTTTCAGCAAGGCTCAGGAGGAGTCTATTTTTATTCTCGAGCTTCCTGCATTGCTGCTTTATGAGGTGTGTGCTGCTCTTGCAGGTCTGTGGCTGTGTCTGCTGCTGCCCTGCTTGGAGGCCAGCAGTTTTCAGACAGATTCCTCCACATGCAGCCGGCTTTCTGCTAACTTACCCTCAGTTGGCCACAGTTTGGTTAGCCTCAGACAGAGGTGCTAATGCCGTTTCTGTAAATAGATGATTGCTAACTCTGCAGCATACAAGCTCCCGGAGTGCAGCCTGAGGGCTTGAGACCCATGAAGCATCTCATGGCCTGGGAAGGGGCAGGAGCCATGGCTCCCTGGAGCTCACATAACCCTTGAGAGCTTGGTTCAGCCACCAGTTGGGCTGTGCTGGTGGAGGTGTGGGTCTTGGAGTCAGCCCAGGCTGGGTTACAGCCATGAGGCTGGGGTCAGCACCGTGGTAAAAGCCTTCAAACCCCCAAGGGGAGCCAGGCGCCATGCTCCACTGCGAGGAGCCACAGGCCTCTGTCACCTCAAGGAGCCTCTGTTGTGGGTGATGGCTCGGTTGCCCTTTTCAAGAGGTTTTAGCCCAGTTCTTGCCTGTGTTTGAAAGTGAAACCAGGTTGAAGCGGTGCTGTGCGGTGCATGCCGGGAGGCAGTGAGCACAGATCTGTGGTAAACATGAACCAGGGCTGGTGCAGCCTGTGCCTCCTGGCCACAGCACTGTGCTAGGAACTAGCTTCCTAAAACCCTGTTTGTGCCACCATGCTGGGAGTCCTGCTTTAAATCGTGCGAAAGGGAAACCTCTGGCCCTTTGTGAAGGCCGTTTTTCCCTTCTTGCTCTCTGCTACTTGAGTTACAAACCCTGAGTGCTGCCGTGGGACGTCTTCAGTTTCCTTTCCATCCCGTGAGAGCAGTTTCCATCCGTTCAGCATCGGGTTTCCTCCGTGGGCACTTCCCGGGGGGCTTGGTGCACGGAGCTTGACATGGGGGCGGCCAACACTGAGCATCTGGGAAGTGCTCCTCTGGTGCAAAGCTTCCTCCGTGCCGCTCGTGGGCTGCAGACGGGGCAGGATGGTGGGGCGAGGGCGTCGCGTGGTGCTGAGCGTGCCTGACCCCGAGGGCAGGACCAGCACCAGGACACAAGTTTTGAAGCATCCTGCTGTCAGACTGCCTCTCGGAGGCATGAGAGTCCAGTGATAACTGCTGCCAGGCTCTGGCCAAGCCCAGCGGGGGATTTTGCCCGCCGAACACCCCCTCTTGCAGCACTGCTTTTCCTCCTGCTTTTTCCACATCTCCTGGGGTCTGGAGGTGGCCATGTGAAGGTTCCCAGTCTGCTTGGAGGGGCCTCGTAGCAACCTCCAGCGTTAGTATCAGATATTTACTTTCTGCCAGTGCTTGAGTTCTTCCAACTGCTAATTTATGTCCACAGCAAGGGCTGTGTGTGCTTTTCAGAAACTGCTCCGTGGCACTTCAGAATAATAGCTGCTGGGCTCGCAGCCAGGCCACGGCGGAGGTCTCCTGCCTCATGCTCCCATTTCAGGCATGCCCTGAGCGTTCACTGAACACGCAGAACTGGAGTAGATAAGAAGCACAGCCCGTGCCCACAGGACAGGCACGGTTGTGCTGACATGGTTTATGCTGGGGCTGTGATGCTCTGCAGTCAGCAGGCCGTGATGTGAGGTCTGCGTGGCTGAGACGTCGGTAAAATCAGCAAGTGGAGTTACCCTCCTCCCTCTGACCCTTCCCAACAGGAACACTGAAGCAGAAGCGAAGTCCTGTAAAACCAGAGCATTAGTAGCATTTACTTGGCCTGATGTTACCCTGAGGACTACTTAATGACAAACTGAAGGTCTCGATGAAGATGTGCTAGGGTCTGTCCAGAAACCAGACAGGTCCAGCCCTGGAAAGCCGTTGCCCTCTGGGGGGGAGGAAATCGTCCCATTCCCCTTTTCCTGATAAAACTGCTGATGGACTTGAGCTGCAGTTAATGGGAGAAATGTGCCTGCTCTGGGGGTGCAGGGGAGCACACCCGGTGGCCATCGCTGCTGTCCCATGGCCATGTCCCCATGTCAGAGCTCTCATGGGGTTGGTGGGGTGGAGGTGGCCCGCAGGAGCACTGTAGGTTAACAATCTGCTTTCTGTCCTCAGACACTACCCGAAGCAGTCCTTCACCATGGTGGCAGACACTCCCGAGAACCTGCGTCTGAAGCAGCAGAGCGAGCTGCAGAGCCAGGTGAGTGCTGGTGCTTCCCCAAAGCCCTTGTGCAACGAGCCTGGGGCTGGGCTCCTCTTCTCGTGTTTCACACATCTGAGCTTTTGCTGTTCTGTTTGTCCCTGGTGGCTGTGACCTGGCAGTGGGAAGGGTCCGGCCCATGGTCTGCCTCTCCCGGTCACGTCCATGTCTTGCACTGTTGTTTTTTTTTTCCCTGCAACACAATCAGGTGAAATGGCAAATGGCCTCATCTGGACAGACTCTGTAGGCGAGTATTTCAGGTAAACCCAGGTGTTGTAGGGCTGGAAAGCTCTGGCAAGCAGAAATAAACAGATAGAAGGGATAACGACTGGCACAGGCCAAGATCTCTTTCTCTAGAGGGAAGAGAGGAGCCTGTTTGAGAAGGGTGTTGTCCAGGCGTGTCCTGTTCTGTACCCTCGAGGTGTCCCTGGGTCAGCAAAAAGTCCCCAGCCCTGACGCACGGCTCTGGGCTGGGTGCCCACCCTGATAACTTCTGGTGGTGCAGGGGGATCTGCTTGGCTTTTGGGGGGGTGCAGGAGCAGTCTTCTTTCCTTCCTACTCCAGGGCACTGAGAACATGAGAGGGAACTGTGAGTGTTGTTTCTGTGAAGAAGCTTTGTCCCTTGGAAGGCCAAGATTAGCACAGGACAGGCAGCCCTGGTAGATGGCCTCTCTTTGTGAGACTTCACTGCACCAAGAATTGGCATTCATGGGGTACGGCTGAGCCCAAAGCACCCGACATGGTCCTCAGCTCTGGTCATGAGCTTTGTTGTACAGCTGCAGATGCGTGCTCGCAGTACGCTGCAGTGGAAGAAAACGCATCCAGGGGCAATTTTGGCTTGAGTCACAGTCTCTGAGGAGAACACAGGATGTGGCAACTGTTTTGGGAATCTATTTAATTATTTTTCCTTCAATGGGAAGGGGCAAAAAGACTGCCCGGAGAGCTGTCAACAAGGCATGTTGGCTCAGCTCAGTGTTCCAACAGGGTTGGTCCACAGAAGGTCCGGACAGAGGGTGGACGGCACAGGATTTGTCCTGGTGGTGGGCTCAGGGTGAGCAGACATCTGGGATCGGCACGTTCCTCTCCCGGCTGTGCTCTGAAGGACGCAGCGACCTTCCTTGCTTCCCCATTAGCCTGGGAGTGCCAGGAGCTGGAAAGCAGACTGCTCAGGCATGCTTCCTGCTGGAGGAGGGGGAAATCGGGACCTCACCTGTTAGCAGACAGAGCTGGTGGTGCCCACACAGCCAGCGCCGAGTTTTGAAACCTCTGCTTTGGCAAGGTCTGCTCCTCGCAGCGGGTTGCCCAACAGCTCCTGGCTTGCACAAACACAGCTTGGCTTGAGCAGGGAGCTAGAGCTCAGCCCGGGGCTTGCTTTGTGCTTCACAGAGCTGCTAAGGGGACACGGCTGCTTTTCCATGGTAACAATCAAGATAACGCTGTACCAAATGCTCTGGAGTATCCAGTGCTGTTTTTACAATGAACTCAGGCTCTTCATTAGTTCTTGCTTATTAAAGGAGACCCTAGGGAGGGAGGGAGCATGCTCCGCACTGCCGGGGCTTTTCTGTAGCTTGCTGGGACTTTCTGCTCCTTGTGGTGCGTGCTGTGCTGGAAGCAAAACTAGGTTTCTCTCCCCTGTGTGAGGTTGTTGCAGGATCTTACTCGCCCCATTTCCCTGTTAACCAAGTATCTGGGGAGCTGTGCAGAGACCCAGACATCTGTGCCCGACTGGAGCAGCTGCCTGGGAGCAGAGGAGGTTACAGGGACAGTGCCCTGAGCAGGGGGAGAGCCCCGATGGAGCTGCATCCCGTTCCTACGCAGCACCAAAAGGCAGCCGACCAGCACGGCAGCTTGCAGTGCATCGTGTGCATGGCCCCTTTTAAAGGAGGGAGCTGGAACAGACATTTTATACCGTCTTAAAGTTCCCAAATGCTTGGCAACTGCTGTTCCTTGTGGGAGGTGCAGCAGAGCTCTGAGCACGGCTCTCGGCACCGCTGGGTCTGGGTAAGGGCTCTGCACAGGCTCCTTGGGGACAGTGCCATGGGCCTGGTGTCAGGGCAGGACCAAGGGGCTGAAACACAGCTGCAGGAGGTGCCGGAGCTCTTGAGGAGGTGCCAGCTGCTGTCCCTGCTCCCCTTGACCTGCCTGGCAAAAACATGGGCAGGAGCAGGGGTGCGGGAGCCTTCTGGGCCTGGCTGCACATGAACAGAAGAGGGGCTGGGATGCAGGCAGGGTCTTGCAGCCCCTCGGACACCAGCACAGCACCTTTTTGGTGCTGGTCTCACACCGGGATGTGCTGAAAATACAACTCCTGTGAGCGGGAGGGAGAGGAGGCTGCCGGGGTGCTGCGGGCACAGGCAGCCCAGGAGGAGGAGATGGGGACGGAGGCGACAGTGTGAGATGGTGCAGCCAAATCAGGTGGAAACTGCCTCCTCCCTCCAGGGAGGATGGATCCTGAATCACTTCAGATAAGATCTTAATTCCTCTCTGCCTTTGTTCTGCCTACAAAGGGAGCCTCCTGTTTTCCAAGAAGCAAACGTTTGTGTTTCTTGAAGCACTCTAGCTAAAATGCAGCCGCTCCGTTTCATTGTCAGCCTCTTGGTGGTAACTGCAGGAACTGAGCAAACCCTCCACGACCAGCAAAGGTCACCTCCAGCCCCTCTAGAGCAGGCAGCAGGGCTCGGCCCTGCAAACTGGAGTTGTTAGCTGACACGGGGAGAAGCTTGTGAAGAGCTTGCTGGCTGCGCTGTGATGACAGCCCAGCAGGGAGGCTTTTGTGCTGCGGGTTGCTGGTTCAAATGCCACCTCAAAAGTGCATCCTGGCTAATGCTGCTGGGGCAGGCAGGGCTCTGCACGCAGGTGGAGTGGTAAAATCCCTCGTGGAGAGAGGTCAGGGTTATGTGAACAGCCATGCCTCACTTTCATGCCATCATTTACCAGCCAAACTCAGCCTGCGGACCTTGGGGGTCCCTCATCACATCCCTGCAGAGGTGCCGTGGCTGGGAGCTGCTTTAGGGTAAGGAAAATTGGTGGGGCTGTGTCCTCCACAGGGGGTTCTGACCACAGGAGCATCGTTCCCTGCTCCCCAGCAGCTTTGCCCTTCCGGCAGAGTTGCTGTGCTTGCAGGTATCCCTGAGGAGGTCGATCTACCGAAAATGCTGCCATCCCACCCTGGTACGGCTGGAGGAGCCGGCTGTGCACTGGAGCCACAGCACGCACAGGGTGGTGTCAGGACAGCTTTGTGGAGCTGGAGCAGCTTCGTGCACGTCCCGATGCCCTCCTCTGTTTGTGTGCCGAGAGGGCGTCTTCTGTTCCGGTCACTGGCAGACGCTGGATAATAATACCTCGAGCAGCTAAATAAGTCCCCAAAGTGACAGCTTTTACGCCTGCAGCCTCCTCTTGCAGCCCACGTGTGGCAAGAAAATTGCAGGGTTCCCGTTCTGTGGCTCCTCTCAAACTCCTAAAATTGGTATCTCCGGAGGCAGCCTTTCCTGCCCGAGGGTGGAGGCTCTGGGGGTGTGGGAGGCAGGTAGCTCTCCTGTCCCGTCCCGGCCCCAGCGTTTCCTTCCTGCAGCAGCACGGCTGTCACCTCGGGGAGCTGCTGGCAGCGACGTGGATGTGGGCACTGGTTTAATTTGCTTGAGCTGGGACCCACGAGGGGATGTGATGTGCCAGAGGGCTTCCTCCAGTTCCTACAGGGATGTGCGGGTTGTCCGTCTTGTATCACGAAGGGAATAATCCCTCTGGGGATGTTAATGTGGATCCTATTTTGTTACGGGGTGAGGTGCGGGTATGGGTCTGGAAGTCTCACGGCCCTGGCACTGTCTGTGTAGCTCGGCTCTTAAATACAGCATCTGGATGATGGCAGCGAGCACCGGGTGTGCAGTGACAACAGGAACAGGCAGAGGTGATTGTTCCCTACACTTATCTCCCTCCATCACCCAGGGTCACCTGGGCTCGAGATTTTGAGGGATCGAGGAGAGCATGATGCCAGACACGTGGCCGTGCTCTTTGTGGACGGGAGTGAGGTGAGGAGCCGTGCCTCTTGCAGGCAGCCAGGCTGTGGAGGGGGTTCCTCTGCCCCTCGTCCCTGTGCCCAGATCTTGCCCGGTGCAGGCAGCGCCGCTGCCCTTATAAGGTCAGGGAGCAGCAGAAAATCGCTGTTTCTGAGCACTTCCTCCCTCCTTTCCGGCCGTGGCTGTGGCCCCGCAGGACCTGGCCGTGCTGCAGCAGGGCCAGGAAGGGCCGCGGCTCCCCCCGGACCGCTGGGCTCCTGACCCTTGCTCTTCCTCTCCTGCTCCCGGTGCTGTCCCCAGGGGTCCCCCGGGCTTTGTAGCAGCTCCCTTAACTTCTGGCTCCTTGTGCCTGGTGCTCAGTGCCGTGAGGCTGCTTCTTCCCAGCTCATTGTATTTGAGATGAGTTCCTCACCCCAGCCAGTGAAGTTTTTCTACGCTTCTTACTGCTTCGAGCCAGCAGAGGCTTCTGCCTTGAAATCAGTCTCCTGTGTTCCTCTCTGATGTGCTTTGGCATCTTGGTTTCGTTAATATCCTCCCCGGGTAGACGCTGTGGCCTGGTTCATTAAACCTTTGCCTTCTAATGTCACTTCTGAGCTGGAAATCTAACCTGACTCGTGGATCATACCATCCATGCCCTGGCTCTGAAGCGGGGGTAGAGGCTCTGACGAGCTTCCAAAGCTTTGATTTCTCCTGACGAGGGAGGGCTGCGTGTCCCAGGGCTGCTCTTGGGAGGCGTTTACTGGCGGGGCCCAGGGACAGCCCAGAGGGCAGCAGAGGAGCCTCGTGGCCCCTCGGCTTCTGCAGACGGCGACACAAAACGCTTGGCAGCCTCTCCTGGGAGGTGCTCCCAGGCTCAGGCAGGACATGACCCGGGAAGGCTTGGAGCAGCGCCTCCATGGCAGCGTTTTGGGGAGAAATCAGCGTTATCCTGCCTCCCCCGTGATGCTGCCTCCCAGCCTTATCTCGGAGCCACGTGGGGCCGATCCGCAGGCTCAGCTCTGCTCCTACACACTCCTTTGTGGGGCCAGCCCGGCTTCCCGGCTGTCTGTCCGTCTGTCTGGCGGGCGGCCATCCCGCTGCAGGACGGGAAGGCTTGCAGGAAGCCGGCCACACGTGCCGGTGTCTGGCCCTACTGGGACGAGCGCTTCCCGGCTCTTGCCCGGGGAGCAGCGGCTCCGGTCCCTCCCAACCCTCTCCATCGGGAAGGCGGCTGCTCCGCTCCCCCACCACAGCCCCGTGTTGCACGCACACAGCCAGGCTGCTCTGCCCCCATCGCATGGGTGGCGAGAGGTTCATTCCTCCTGCCCCAGAGGCGGAGGTGACCTTTCTGTTTCAGCGACGATCCACGGCTGCCTGCGGTGCGTGGGGCGAGCTGAGCCCCTGGCTGCTCAGGGATGAAAAGTCAGCAGAGCCGCTCGTCGGAGCGGGCCAAGCAGCTGCTCGGCGTTTCCTTCCCTTTCGGAGCAATCGAGTCAGCGGTTGGGTTTTGGCATCCGCAGAAGGTGCTTCTGCTTCCGGAGCAGTGGGGCGAGGGTGCAGCGACACCCAGGGCCGAGGCTGCGGGGCTGGGCTGGGCGCTGCGGTGGTTCCTGCCCGCAGGACAGCTGGAAGCCTGGGTCTTGAAGCCGTGTAGAGCTATTTAAATTATTATTATTATTATTATTTTTTAAAGAGGGGGGAGCAAGTAAAAATGGGACTTTTCAGCTCCTGGGTGTGATGGGAGAGATGCTGACGTCAATGCCTGGCAGACAGAAACGAGGATGCTTGTGTTCTGCTGGCCTCCGTCCCCACGCCCTGCCTTGGCTGTAGCCCTGCTGGGTGTATTCCTTTCCAGGGGACGCTGAACATCCCCGACACAGAGCTGCTCTCGTATGGGCGTAGCTCACAAAATCCCTGGGGCTCTCGAGCAGGCGGATTGCCATGGATGAGGTGATCTGTGCTGTGTGACTTGTGCTCTGCGAGGCCACGGGAAATGCAGTGTAAATCCAAGTTACCCCAGCCCCTGCTGAAAGAGAAACCGGAGCAGTCGATACATAGGAAGCTGCTTGTGCCTCAGCTCTTGGCAATGCCCCATTTTGCTATTACTGGATACGTGAGGGGGTCTCCAGAGCAAGCCAGAGGCCCAGTTAGAAAGCTGCTGCTTGTCACGAAGAGTGTGGGTCACGGTGAGGTCTTGTCTTGTCGAACACAGCTGCTGCGCACGCTGGGTTTCCCCCATGGCTAAATCTGTTCTTTTTGCTCGATTCCGCCCAGATTCGCTACAAGGAGGAGTTTGAGAAGAACAAGGGAAAAGGCTTCAGCGTGGTGGCTGACACCCCGGAGCTGCAGAGAATCAAAAAGACTCAGGATCAGATCAGCAACGTGAGTAGCCTCTGATCTCCGTGCCCAGCATCGCTGTGCCCTTCCCGCTGCGCTGCCGAGGAGGCTGGGGGGCACCCGGCTGCACAGGGTGAGCACGGAGCTGCTCGCACACACACGGGGCTGTGTCAACCTTAAAGCCTGCCTCATCCTTAAAGGCTGACAGCCTCCATTCACACATCCATCCTGCCTGGGTTCCTTGTGTCCCTTTTGCACTCCTGCCTGGGTTCCTTGTGTCCCTTTTGCACGTTTCCTGGCTCCTCCATCCTGCGAAGGCTGGCGGAGCCCGCAGGTGAGGCTGTAGCCCTATCCAAAGAGGCATCAAGTCCTTCGCATCCACCTGGCTGCTCAAATGTTGATTGCAAGCAGCAGCAGGTCCCCCTCCTGTCACCGTCCTGCCTTGGTGCCGACAGGTGGGGGGTTCTAAGGGCTGCACGTGGCAGCACCTCTGTCCTTGCTTGGCCTCCTGGAAGCTGAGCTCCCTCCTGGGTCTGCGAGGGACCCAGCTCCCTTCCTAAAGGAGGAGACCCATGTCTGAGGTGGGTGGCAGCTGGCCCCGCAGGTTGTGCTGCATCCCACATCCTCCATCCACATCCAGGTGCTGGGTCTTTGGCAGGTGATGAGCGTGAGTGGGTGGGTGGATGGATGGATGGATGGATGGATGGATGGATGCCTGCTGCCATGGGGAGAGGAGGATGTGCTCATGTAGCTGCTGCGTCAGGCTGGGAGCTTCTCCCCTTCCCAAGCTGAGCCCTGTACTGCAAGCATTGTGGCAAGGGAGCTCGGAATACTTCAGCAGTGTGCAGAGGGTTAATTAACCTTTCGCTAATAGTGAAAGTTGTGTTTGTTCCTTATCAAACCGCCTCGAGCTGTTGCAAAACCCGGCCTAGCAGCAGGCAGGGCAGGGGGCTGGTTCCTCACTTGCCATGAAGCCTGCCCCCAGAGATGCAGCTGAGCATGAGAAACCTCTCGGGTTTGGGTTTGGGTTTCCCCTCAGACGGCTGCTGGGAGCTCCCTGCTCCCTCCGGGGTCTGCGGTGCCCACAGCAGGACCCGGTGGGACAGAGCCTGGGGCAGGCACCGAGCTCCCTGCAGCCCCTCCTGTCCCGGCACCCAGCCCACCTCCTCCGTCCCCGCAGCCCCCCGGGCACGACGCGTGCTCTCCCTTTGCCCCGGCTCTGGGGTGCAGCCCAGGGAGCTCATCCATCCTTACCAAGTGTCTACCTTGGGGACAAGGCTGTGCTGGGAGCCGCTGGCTGCCCCCAGGGTCCGGGCTTGTAGCAGCGCGCGGGGGGAAGGTTTTGTGCCTGTGCCCCACAAGGGAGCGCGCTCGAAGGAGCTCCACGCGTGCACAAGCACAGAAATGCCCGGCGGGGCGGGAGGGGGTTGTTTATTCCCTCGCCTTTTGATCTCATTGTGCAGTTCTCTGGCAAGCGCTGTGCTCGCTCCCTGGGGAGCTGCAGGGCGTTATCTGTGCTCGAACCCCACGCCAGCGCAGGCCTAAGGAGGGTCGCCCTTGGGAAAAGGACCTGGCCGGCAGAGCTCTCCCCTGGGGGCTGCTTCTTAGTGGGCTCTGAGCTGGGGCCACGCGGCCCTTCCACCCTCTGTGCTGTGGGGCCGTGGTCTTCTCCTTTCCGAGGGACGCTGAGGAGGGTTTGGGGTGTTCAATACCAGCAGCATGAGGGGTTACGGCTGCTGCGGGCAACCCCGGGGGCTGCTCGGTTCCCTTCTCCCCCTCCCGGCCACGGAGTGGTTCTGAGCTGCTTCCCCTGGGGCTGCTGGCTGCCAGCCTGGGGTGGCAGTGACCCACTTAGCACAGGCATGGGAACAGCCCCGCTCCCTGCACAAAGCCTGGCTCCGCGGGCAGGGTTTTAATCCAAAGGGTGAGCGAGCAGCTGGGCTCACACGGGCAGCAGAGGGGCTGCAGAGAGAGGTGGCGTGAACGTCTCTGCAGCACGGTGCCCCGCACCACCTCTGCCCGTCAGGAAACCTGGGAATGGGGCCGTGCAAAGGCTGAGCCTGTGCCTCTGATGCTGAAGGTGCTGTCCCAAAGGTGTCCCTGCAGCGCCCGGGTAGGGACAGAGGCAGCAGCGTTCCCCTTCCCCAGGGAGCGACGGCTCCAGGCTTTGCTCCCACCTGCGCCAGGAGCCGGTGGTGCCCTTCAGTAACTGTTTAACCAGCAGGCGAATGGGCTCCAGGTGCCTTCCAGTGGCAGTGTATTCAGGGTATTCATCAACACACGTGGCCATTAATTGTGTGCCTAGGCCCTTGGGTTAACCCTTTCCTCCTGCCTGCCCTCTGCCTGACCTTTCTCTTCTGCTCCTGCAGATAAAGTACCATGAAGAGTTTGAGAGGAGCAGGATGGGCCCCAGCCCCAGCGAGGGTGCCGAGATGGAGCGCAGGAACTCCCAGGAAAGCACCAATTACCGGAGACCCGCCGAGCAGCAGCAGCAGCCGTCTCATCACGTCCAGCCCAGCAACCCAGGTACGGCGCAGGGCTCCGGGAAGGGCTGGCAGCTCTGCTCCGCTCCAGCCCTGTCGGCTGCTAGAGCCTTGCATGCCCTCGCTGGGGGCTTTGCGTGCCCCCCGAAGCCCAGATCCCAGCTGCAGCTCTGGCTGACAGCCCCAATCCTTCCTTCCCAGTCTACCAGCAGCAGCAGCAGATGTCGTCTCAGTCCTACGGCTACAAGGAGCCTGCGGCACCAGCCTCCACGCAGCGCAACGCTCCTTCTGGAGGGGGGGTGAGTACAACCCAGGGCTCCACCGCGCCCACCCCACCACCGCTTTCCATCCCCAGAGGTCCAGGGGTTGCTGCTGGGAAGCTGCTCCCCGTGCCCACAGGCTGTGCTGGGGAGGAGCAGTTTGGAAGGTGCCCGTGGGTGCCATGCTGAGGGCCGGGCTCCTGCTTGCTGTGGCTCTTACTGGCACCAGCATCCCTCGGTGGTGCCCATTGAGGACCTCCTGGGTCTGGCACAGCTCCCATGGGGGCTCGGTGGGATTCCGTTCCCTGGGACCCTCCTGGAGCCAGCCCCGTGCCCACTGACCTCTCTCTCCCCCCCACAGAAGCGTTTCCGTGCCGTCTACGACTACAACGCAGCCGATGAAGACGAGGTCTCCTTCCAGGACGGCGACACCATCATCAACGTGCAGCAGATCGATGACGGGTGGATGTACGGCACGGTGGAGCGCACGGGCGACACGGGCATGCTCCCCGCCAACTACGTGGAGGCCATCTGAGCCGCGGGAGGGGATGGGGCACGCGCCCCCCCCGGCCGAGCCCCCCGCCCGTGCCAGCCCCAGTGTGTGTGTGTGCGTCTCCCTCCCTCCCACCCAGCACCCCTTCTCCAGCGTGCTCTGCCGCTGCCCGCCGGAGCCGCGGGCCGACATCTCAGTTTCTTTGTGTTTCTGCAGCCGCCTCTGGTTTCTCTTGCCAATTTAGCTTTGTTCTCGCTCTGTCAGGACTGAGGGACTGTCTGCAAGGGATGCTGGGGGCTCGGGAGACCAAACGGCCGTCGCTTTCCTTCTCCCTCAGTCTCCCCCCTCTCTAACCTTCCAGAGGGGCTGGGGCACCCCAGCCGGGGGCCCCCTCCTAGGTGCTCGGGCAGTTACTGGCTGGGGGAAGCAGCGGAGTCGCTGGGAGCTGGTGCAGAGGGAGGAGCAGACCCTCTGCTGGGACCAAATCCCCCTCCTCGCATTGGGATGGGCCAGGCAGGGAGGGATGCTCGTCCCGAGGGCTGACATGGGGGGGAGACGAGCTGGCAGCCTCCACGCTGCGCTGCTCTTGCCCTGGCTCATCCCGTTGCTTCTCCCAGCTCCGGTTTGGTGTTTCCATCGAGCCTTCTCTCTCTTCAGTCCTCACGACGTTGCAAACCAGAAGAACGTTTGTGGTTAAAGTCGTAAACGAGATCTGTCTTTCTTGGGATTCAGAGCGGCTGCTTTGGCCAGCCCAGGGCGCTGCTCCTGCCTCGGGGCCTGGCTGCCTTGTCCCAGCTCCCCCCTTCCTCCAGGCCCCGTGGGGCCGAGCTGCTGCAGGTGCCGGGGTGGCCGGGGAACCACAGGGCTCCAGGGGCTGGCACGGGGCCGGGCCGTGCTGGCAGCACCGCGCTGCCTGGGCCTCGCATTCCCTCTGTGGCTCCAGATTTCTGCTTTGGGGCCCTGTGTGCTGGGGGCAGCCTCTTCCTCTGTCAACAGTGGTTCCCCGGGTTCACCTGGACCATTCCTGCTTTTCTCTTGCTGCTGCGGGGCTTTTGGGACCCTCTTGAGCCCTCCACCTGCTGGGCAGATGGTCTAGGGAGGCAGCAGGATCAGCCCCCATCCCTGTGCCTCTTCTGAGCTGAGCGTGAAAGATCTTTCCCCTTCTGCCACCGTGTTGGGGACTGTCCCGGGGCCTGTCCCCTCTGGCGGCCCAGCCCCAAGTGGCAGAGGCAGAGATGGGTTTGTCACCCCGAGCCCCCATGCCGACCCCCACCTCTCACTGGTCCCCAGCGGTGGTGGCTTTCAGGGCCACCACTGACTTGGGATCGCATCACGGACCAAAATTTCAAAGCACATCCCCGTCCCCTTCTCCTTGGGGCTGCGGAGGTCCTGGGGCTGAGCAGGGATGGGTAAAACTGGAAGCCTGTGTGCAGGGAGGAAGGAGCGAGGAGCTCCTGCCCTGAGGGACTCGAGGGACCAAAATGGCTGAGTTCAGACATTCCTTGGCTCTGTTTGGGGCCATGTCCATGGGGACAACCTCACGGAGTGGGAGAGGACCCCGTGCCTCCTGCTTGCAGTTCTCTTTCTCAAAGCACACCGGGCTGCGGGGTTGGGGTGATCGAAGATGGGGTTTGGGGCACAGCGGGGCCAGAGACCCACAGCAGGGTGTGAGCGGGGAGAGGCGAGCATCTTGCTCCTGGCTCGTTTCCCAGCCGGCTGCAACGGGAGGAGAAACGTGGCCGGGGTTCCTGGCACTGACATCTGTCCCTTTGGGGACCCCAGAGGCAGCCGGGGTGGGCTTCACGGGATGGGAATCCCGGTCGGTGCTAAAACGAGCGAGCCCGAGGGTAGGGGAGAGGGGGTGGCGGGGGGCGGAGGAGCCCGTGTCTCTCCCTGCTCACCCTGTTCTTAATCACGTTCTTGTCTGGGAGGGGGGGGGGGGAGAGTCAATGTGAATAAACTGTTTTTTAATGGACCAAATAACACAGGCGATTACGTTTTGGTATACAGACCTTTTTTTAATGCTACCTGGAAACCATTGTCCTAAGTCTCCCTGCCCTGCCCCTTCTCCCCAGCCATGGGAAACAAACCTCTTACTGCTTGATTTCTGCCTTTTCTCTCAACTTATGCACTTTTTTGCCTTTTTTCATAGCTGAAAAGCACCTAAACCTGTATTTAAAATAAATAAATAAATAAAATGATTAAAAAAAAAATAAAAGCTAAATTGCTTCTCATCATGTGTAAAATAGACCTCATCCATCTTTGCTTCCCCGGTTGCATCTCGGTGCTGAGCTTAGAACGTGTTTTCTTCCGGATCCGTTGCTTGATTGGGGTTTGTCCTTGTGTACTCCTTCCCCTCGGGTTGAGCATCCATGAATAAAACATTATTTGGCCTTTTTAACCAAACTGTCAAATGGAACAAACCAATTGATTCTCCTTCCTGGTTTACTCAAAAATAAAAGTATAATTTTTACCTGCCGATTGTGCTGGCGTTTAATTGCGGTTGCTTTTCTGTACGTTTTCCATCTGTTCTCTTGCTCCCCTGGGGCACGGGGGGGAGCCTTGGGGCAGGGGAAGGCTGCGGGTGCCGGGCTCCTTGTCTCTGCCCGGCTGGGGTGGGAACGCCGCTGTTGCTGGGTGCAGCTTCTCGAGGCCAGGCGTGTGCTTGGTGTTTGTGGGGGCTCCCTGAGCACAGGGACAGTCGGATGCCACCCGGAGAGCACCCAGGGTCACAACTGGAACCCACAAAGGCGACATTCCCCGGCTACTGCTGCCAGGGAAAATACAGCTGCAAGCAGAGGAGTGTGGAGAAACCCTCCTGGGGCAGAGATGCCAGCCCACTTTGGGGTCTTGCTATCTGAGGCCAAGTGCCTTTTCCATGGAGGCGAAACCCCCACTGGAATGGAAGGGCTGAGCCTGGCTGGGGACGTGGCGCTGGATCCCCCCTGGCTCTGCCAGGCCCCATGCACAGGAGGAGGGGGCAACAGCTCAGTTGGGCAGCTGCATCCTCCCCAGGTGGGGTTCTGAACAGCACCAGCGTTTAGAGATGGGAGAAAAAACCCTGAAGGTGAGTGAAGGATGATGCTCTTCACATCCACAGCACTAGCTGAAAAAATAAGAATAAGGCTCCAGGGCTGTTGCTGCTTGCTGACAGCCACATCTCTTAAAACAGCCCCGACGCAGGTGTTCAGACAGAGCAAGGGATGCTACAAGGATGCTACAGCCTCCTGGCCTGGGGCTGCTGGGCTCCAAAAGGTGAGTGCTCAAAGCAGTCCCAAGCGATCGACATCAGCTTTGGGAGAAGGATGCTCATTGTTGCTCTGTCCCCCAAAGTCTGGGCCCTTTCGGTCACGTTCCCATTGGCACCCCTAGAAATGAAGCAGCGGTTTTGGGCAGAAACAAGCAGGGGCAAAGCAATCCTGCTGCAGGCAGCCGGTGCCTCCAGGGAGCCCGGCGCGCGCTGCGTGAGCGCTCCTCCACCCGTGCAAGGCTGAAGCCCCATCTGACCGCGTGCGTTCATCCCTTTATCATCCGCCTGGCTGCTGGCAAGCGGCTCAGTCAGCTCGGCGTCATCTCCATCCCGAGCGGGGCCGGGGACGGCGAGCGACAGCCGCGGCTGTGCCGAGCATCCCCGTGCTGCTGCGCCCGGCAGGGAGCCCCGGCAGCCCCCGCCCCGCCGGCTGCTCGCTCACCATGCTGGATATTTTCATCCTGATGTTCTTTGCCATCGTCGGCCTGGTGATCCTCTCCTACATCATTTACATGCTCTAGAGCGATGCCGGGGGAGAGGCGGCTCAGCATCAGCCCGGCGAGCAGCGCGCGGCGCAGGTGAGACGTCTGCGACTCGTCCGGCCAGGCTTTGATTCCTGGGGAGGGACGTGGCTGGGGGAGGAGGGGGGGGGTTATAATTTATTTATTATTGCCATCGGCTCCTGCTCCCCCAGCTTGGCTGCAGCAGCCAGGCTGAGGGCCCCAGTACAGCCTTTTCCTGCTGGGTGCTGGCAGGAGGGCACCGGCGTTGGGTTTCTGAGGCAGGCCGCAACACACCAGCCATCGTGTGGCCGCTGCTTGCTCCCCGCGGGGGCTCCTCGGCCCCTTCCCCTGCGGAAACGCCGCACTCCCTCCCCTCCTGCAGCGCGAGCCCACGGCTTTTGTCCCCGCGAGGGGGAGAAACAGAACAGCACCGGGGAGACGAGAGGAGTTGCATCATTGTAGAGGAGCTGGGGAGGGTCTTGGTGCCCCTCGTAAGCAGCTGGGAGGGCTCCCTGTGCTCGTGGTGTTTGTGGTGGGGGGGCTGCCGCTGCCTGTGCGTGCTTGTGCTGCCGCCCCCTCCCCGTCCCCATGCTTGCCCCCCCATCTCGGGGCCCATCTCACACCAGCATCTCCTTTCTCTCCCCCAGCCGCCGCCTGGCCCAGCTCGCTCGGATCCTTCTGGAAAAGTGTCAGACCTCGCAAGCGAGCAGCTCCCCACGCCGGAGGAGGGAGCAGCGCAGGGTTGACACTGCTGGGGGGGGCTGAGGGGGTGAAGGAGGGGAGATGCAGCAGCGGGGGGACGCTGCACTCCCGCTGCCCCGCTGAGGGATGCTCCCGGGAGGGAGGTGAAGGGTCCCGACCCCCCCCACACACGTGGGTTGGCCCCTTGGGATGAGCACTTCCAAGGTCCAGGATTTGGGTTCTGTTTTGGAGAGCACTTGTTATTTTTCTTTGTGAAAAATGTTCAAAGAGATGAAATAAAAAGGAGGAATGACACGGGAGGAGGTGAGAGCACCCGTGGTGTCTGAGCTGTGCTGAAACGCGCCTCCCGCTGCCCCCAGGGGCAAACCCTGCTCCTTGGAAAGGTGCTGGGCATCCTGCAGGCCACGGGGAGGATGAGGAGGTGGCAAAACCGTGGCGTGAGGGCAGCCACAGCGGAGGTGTTGGGGTCCCTGACCCAGCCTGGAGGGTGCCCAAGCAGCCACGCCGGGGCTCAGCCTCCTTTGGGTGCTTCCTCCCTTGGGGAGACCCCCCCGTGAGGTCTCCGTTCATCTCAGTGCACAAAAGAAATGTTTTAAATCCAACTGAAATTTCTGTGGGACAGAAAGACCGTTTCAGAGCTTCATTTTCCCAGCTTTGAGAGGTCTGGGAAGGTGCTGGGGCACCCGCAGGATTTTTTCCTGTCCTTTTATGAAGCCCCCCACCGAGCCCTGCCCTCACACTGTCAGCCACGCACAGACAGCCTCCAAGAAGACGAGGTTTTTGCACGCCTGGCCTCTCCCAGAACAGTTTTTCCTTGTAAGCAATAAACACCTGAAACACCTCCATCGGGGAAAGATGCTCGCGCCTCATCCATCACCCACAGCATGGACGGGTGGGAGAGGACAGGGCTGAGTGCGGGTGCAGGGGCAGCGCAGGCACCCACGGGCACGCTGGAGCTGGTAGGTGAGACTTTTGGGAGGATGAGCTACAGAAAGGAGAGGGGTTGTGGGGCTGGGAATGCTGGATGTGGTCAGTGCTGCCAGCTGCATATGCGGCTGGTTTCCTGTTAGTAAAGCTCCCAGAGAAACGCGAGGTTGGTGACTTTGCCTGCGGCTCCCAGGGCGGTCTCAGCACCACGGCCTCAGCCCCAGCCACCCTGCAATGCTAGAGCAGTTTCTGCTCGCTCCACACCAAATATAGTCGAAAAACAGAAGCCTGAAATATTCTGGGAGGAATTTCTTCAAACATAAGTCATGTTCTCGATAAGCTCCGCTTCGTGAGTCTGTATCTGATGTCAACATCTGCAGTGATTAAGAGAGAGTGAGTAAGGAGGAATGCGTGGAATGGAAACTCAGCTGAGTGTGAAACCAGGAACAATAATTTTCTCTTCCTCTGAGCGCTCCGCTCGCCTCGGAGGGCCTTACGAAGCAGCCAGCTATGCATAACAATCGCCCCACATCAGCCAGCTCTGCGCTGGGACCAGCAGCTGCTCCGTAAGGTGTGAGGGATGAGCAGGGCTGGAGGTGTCTGCGGACAGACGGACGGCCACGGCAGACGCGGGACAGCCGGAGCAGTGCGGGTACAGTCCTCTGGTTCTCCTCGGCTCCGGCTACAGTTGGGATCGGTCCTGCTCTGACCAGGGCAATACCAGCACGGTGGGAATTTCGCTTCTCATCCCAGCAGGGTGTTGTTGGCTCCCCATGACTGGGGTTAAAAATCGGCTGCGGAGGAAGACGCACCAGGTTCTCCAGTGTCACTGTCACCGCTCCAGCTGTGCGGCCCGGGGCTCCCCACCTGGCTGCCGTTAGCCCAGCGGTGTTTAATTGCGGGAGGTGACCAGGTGGCGATACTGCAGAGCGTGGCTGCGGGGGTCGTCTTCCAGTTCAGACAAATCTGGTTCATGAAGCACCGTTCCGGTGGGTCTGAGCTTTGATCCTTCGGGAAGGAAAGTCCTTGTCTGGTGGAAATGTTGGCGCATGTTTGAATGCTGCAGAAATCCGAAACTAACGCCAAACACTTGCTGAGCTATTGTGTATGTAAGAAAAAGAGCAGTGATTAATAATAACTAATAAAGCCATCAATAATTCACGTTTGGCAGCTACATAGAACTTGCATTCCTGGAGAATCTGCTGCAAGAGCTAGCTAGTGCCGGCAGAGCTGACATTTCATCAGTCGGCTGCTGCCCGTGAATCAAAGAACTTACTTTTCCGTATCGCTGTGCTCACATAATGGCACTCCTTGTGATGGGCTGAAATTTATCGCCGCTGTACTCGGTCCCGGGAGCAGAGACACACGCTGGCAGGGAACCTCCACCCGTCCTGCGGCTCTTTGTGTCACGGCACAGCAGAGCAGCATCACACGCGAGAAACACAATGGGCCGAGGAGATGCGGTGGCTGAAGGCTCTGCTCTATTATTCTGAATTTCATCTGCTGAGGTTATGTATTGGTAGCGAGCGCTGCTTGCAAGGGGAGGGATGGTAATGAGCTGGGCTGGAGCATTCCGCCTCAGCTGCTTCTTGGCTACATTTCCCTGCCACTCCGTGCACTGCAAGTCTGTGTTCCCTCGTGCTTTGAGATCATTAGTGATCAGGTTGGGGGCATTCAGTTCACTGAGAGGGTTTCAGACAAAGAATCTTGCATTTTGCTCACTTCACAAATTGTAAGTAGCTACAGCACAATCGTGGTACTGCAGTTTGCTCTCCCATATAACCTTCAAACAGCTGGAAAAAAGGGATCTAAGGAGCAACCACAAGCAGGCACGCCTGCTCCCAGGGAAAGGTTTCACCTCTGCCATCTACCGGCACGCCACAAAGATCCTCAGCAGATTTACTTCCCGTAGCCGCTCCTGAACGTAGACAGATCCTGCCCGTCATTGTATATTCAAAAAATGTCGCAAGAATTTTTAACATGCAAACTTCCCAGCAAATCATCACAGGGTTGTTGTCAGCTCATTACTGACGAAATCAAGTGAGGGCAGCTGAGATAAATTGGTATCACTTCGGCTGCTTCCAGCAGTTGGAGACAGGCTTTCAAAAGCTCATCATAGGTATCTGCAGCTAACAGCCAGTCCTAAAGGAACACTAAAACATCTGGAAAGTCATTCAGGTGGAGAAGAAGCGTATTTGATAACATATAGGAAATAACCACGCTGTAAACAATGCACAGTGAAGGAAGTGGTTTTTATTACATATTACGTATTTTTGTTTTGAAGGCAATGTAGCAGAAAATCAAAGGCTTTTGTAAGTAGCAAACAGTTATATACTTTACTGAAATGGTGACCTTAGCCTATGTGTATTTATTTAACTTGTCTTCAACTTAGCTAAATCCTAGGAAAGGCAAATACACTTTAACAGTTCAGTTACTACAGTAGGCTGGGAGAGGGATTTGAAGTTTCTTCTGCTTTATTGGTTAAAAGGCACCTGGAGTTTGAAGGAAAAAAAAAAATCAAACTACTTAATCAAAACAGTTAAATTGCTTTCACAAATCAACTCTTTGTGCCCAAACTGAACATACAATCTATGGAGCGCTTCTGTCACAGAATGGAAGAGTTAGTGAGAGAGAGACCCAGGCAAACTGGAAAAAATGTAGCTGTGCTTCTCTAATTATGGCTGTCTTTTTTTTTCTCCTTGGATTCCCAAGAGAAAACAAAATTAAAAGATCAAAATGTTTTTGGTTCTGACCTAAGATAACATTCTTTATTATGTGTATGTGCATCAAATATGAAAACCATGTTACTTTTATTGCGTATGCAAACATACACAGTGGGAAAAGAATGCAGTTTATGTTCCCAAACCGAAGGCCCCCAGCCCGCTTCCTCAGCGCGTCTGAACACAGCCTCGGAGGAGCCTGATGTGCAAAACTCTCCTTTGAACACTTAGAGGTCCCCCAATACGTTCCATGAGCTCATTCAGCTGTTATGACATGTATGCCATCAGCTTCTCCTGCTGTCACTCCAGCTCTTACTGGGGTAGAAATTAGAGAAATAACCAGGCACTGCTATGCAAATGTAAAAAAGTAAAACAAAAATAAATAAAGGGAAAAGACATCCAGCAGGAGTAGAGCGAGAGGCTGTACAATTCCAGGCATCAAATAGTGTTGCTGTTGCTTCTCATGGTCAGGTAGAGGATTTCCTTATGGAAGTTAGCTTGTGCATTTATGAGGTGAAACAAATTCAAAAAGCTGATGTCCTCTTCATTGCGATCCCCTACAAGCACAAACAAAAACAGCCAAGAATGGTCAGTGAAACTAAATGGATTCTTTGAAGCTAAACCTTACTCATTCAGTGTTTTAAACAGAGGCTGAATCAGCAACTTCTGCTTAGATTTACGAGGCATCAGCTACTGCACCTGATGGTAGGACAGCTGTGGAATAACACAGGAGACTCTCCAAAATTCCTTCATCAGTTTGTCCAAAGATGGACAGGAACAATTGTGCATTAAGACAAAAATCTGTCCTAACTGAGCTGTACAGATTGCCAGCGTAATCAGTCTCGAGTTCTTATCAGGGCTGACAAGCTGTGGACAGGGAGCAACTGCAGCTCGTTGAGCTGAACAGGCTGGCTGGCAGCTGCTCAAAGCCTGTGTTTAGAGCAGCCCAAAAGGGCTCAGGCCCGGTGCTCTGGTGGGACGTATTTTTAAAGGCCTGTTGGTTTCACCATCTGTGGCTGTAGGATTCTCTTAGAGTCTGTGCAACTCATCCCCGCCCCAACTGTATCTACCTGTTTTAGCCTCTGTGGGTGAGTGTTCACACTGGCTGCTTGCATCTTTATTTCTACAAAGAGTGCCTGCCCTGAAACTGCACCAGGGGATGCTTTTAACATCCCTTGATATGCCGCGTCAGCAGTGTTGCTTGATGTCTTGGTCAGTGCTAGCTCCTGATTAAAGTCCTGCAGGCTTACCGGACAGCACTGCCTGTAGCATGTCCATGATCATATGAGCAAAGGCGTTCTCCACGCTCTGCAGGAAGTTGTTTCTCTCCCCTGGAGTGCTGAAAACCTTGCAGACCTTCTGCATCATTTTTACTGCCCAGTCCATGCAGTACAAATCCTTCTCACAGACCTGACGTACACGGGAAATATTAGAACACAGTCTTTGTGATGGGTATGACAATTTAAAAGGCAAGATTAAATCTCAGAATTAACTATTGATTCTAATGAATGACTGAATTTGTTGCAGGCATGTCCTGGAAAACTAAGGCTTGTTATGGGGACGTGCCGGTTGTTTTTATTGTTGGCACACTAACGGAGGAACTTCTCGGCCTTTTGCCAGTGGTACTTCTCAGGAGTAGGCTTGCTACCTTGCAGAGATGTGTTGCACAGGGCCCAGAGGGCGAAAGAGAACGAAGACTCTTGCCGGACTACTCATGGTTTGTAGGAGTAGATAGGGACACAGTTTTCAAGTCTAAGAAAGTCGGGGTGTAGAGAGACAAAAGGCCCTGCTCAGTAGTGCTCACCAAAGCCAGGAAGACCACAAGTCTGGCTAACTCAAAAGCTCTTCCATTCACAGCTTTGCTGGCCATGAAAGTGAAGCAGATGTTGTTTCCACTCAGAATAAGAAGCCGAGCATTGTTCTCCATGAGCCACTCCCGGGGAACAACTTTGCAATAAAATAGAGAGAATTTTAGTGATTTTTTTATTATTATTATTATTTTTCTAAAAGGAAGGAGTGCCATTAAAAACCATTCTGCAAGACGTGAATTTATAAATTGTTGGCTTTGGTAGC
This sequence comes from Nettapus auritus, assembly GCA_011076525.1. Taxonomy (NCBI): domain Eukaryota; kingdom Metazoa; phylum Chordata; class Aves; order Anseriformes; family Anatidae; genus Nettapus; species Nettapus auritus. Next base: position 4,734,171 of record CM021791.1, on the reverse strand, counting down.
TAACCAGAATTTGTGAGGGGATACTCTCTGAAATACAGAGCGATGAAGTTACACAAGCAATTCTTACTAGCACTAGAGTTAGAGCTCTTCACAATAGCTTCTATGATATGATCTCACCCCAAACAAACTTTGAGTGTAAACGTTAACATTGTTCTGTAGAATTTGGGTTAGAACAAGTATTGTTCGTTTTACCCAGCCTGGGCAATGTTTCCTTAATAATGGTTACACAAGATGTGAATTTTAAGGTTCTTCATAGATTCTTAAAATACTTCACAATGGGGAAAGCCTGAATTTATAACCAGTGCTGGTTTTCTTTCTTCCCCAGCTACTGCCTGACTTCCAAGTGTAATGACTTTTCCAGTCACACCTCAGCTACTGTAAGGAATATTGCAGTCAGTTTCCCAAGGCACCCGTGTGTCTGAAACACAATTATTGCCAGATTTGGAGGACATGAGCATATAATCCTATGGATTAATGATAAAGGCAAAAACACACCTGACAGCTCATCCACAAGACTGATAACATCATCTGCTGTCCATTCTCTAGCTTCTGTATCATACAGCAGTTTAATTGCATCTGCTAGACCTTTCAGACTGGTCTCATCTGTTGGTCCTTCTATCATTTTCTGCCAAACCACATGTCCTGAGCAATATTAATCACAACTGCTATTAAGTGACAAAGTAATATTTTTTAAGCAAGGAAGGTGCTAAACTGGGCTCTAAAGCAGAGTCAGGGGAGGGGAAATCAGGCAACATAACTCAGCCTTTGTGACAGTGAGATTTTTTTCCATCTGTCATTTAATAGGGACAGTAGTAGTTGCAGCATGAATCAGAGAGAGATTTAAAGAGACCCTGGTTTAACAGTTAAGCGAGAAAGGGGCTTTTCTTCAGAGAAGCAGACGCTTCTTTGAGGTGCATTCAAGCTAACTTTACCCTAAGTGCGGGAGAACAGAGGGAGGGAGGTGCCATTTCGTCACTTGAACTGTAACTTTATTTATTTATTTATTGGTATATGAGTGTATATATACGTGTGTGCACACAGAGAGGGTATGTATTTTATGCATACATATATATGTGCGCACACGTATTGGTCAGGTCTGGTTAAGCAGCAGGATTTTTTTTCTAGGCAAGACAATTACAGGTTATTTGCACAGAGTCTTGTATTCAGAAATGCTGCATCCTACAGGAAAATCTCATTCTCAAGGACCAAACTTTGAAAATTAATCCCTGAAACTACTCACCGTCAAGAGAGGACACTGGCCCAAAGATGATATACAACAGGCGAGCTTGATTAACCATTGGCCATGGCTTTAAAATACGAGTCAACCAAAATGCAGAATCACTTCGATGAATCCAGTGGTTCAACAAGACACTACGACAGAATAACCTTATCCGCAACTCCAGCTTTCGGGCACTTCCTGGGGAAGAAGAATGTAGATTCAGCTCCATTAAGCCTTGCACAATACAGATAAACGTTTTATAGGAAGGGAGAGAAGGGATTTCTTAAGGCTGCCCGAGAACATCCGAGGGGTTCATAAAATTCTCAGCTGTTACTTCCTGAGTTTGGCTCTTTTGAATACATTGCAGTAATTCAGGCCTTAGATTCTGTCAATGCATCCTCTGGTACCTTTCTGCAGCAGCTCCTGTATGCATTCAAGGGCCCTCAGCTGTGTTTTTTTGGTTACTCTGATCTTTTCTCTTTGATGGCATCAGTAAGCGGCAATAGGAGGAAGTGTGTGAATGGCCACGTAAAAAGTGTTCCACAGAAATGCCTGGTTCTGTGCTAGCTAACTTAAGAATTTATTGAGAGGCATGTGCCACATCAGTGTAGTATTTCAGAAATATTAAACCTAACTTTTTGCTGCATTTCTATCTTTTTTGCTTTCCCATTGATTCACTGGCAGTGTTGAACAGTAGGAGACATTCAAGTCCATGTTGCTGTTCTCTCTATATAACTTATGCACTGGTTTGATAACGGAATAATAAGATTTAAAGCAAAACACAAGATCTCAAGAAAACTTTCTTCACTATAGGATACATGTCAGACAACAGCTCTTAGCTTTGCTTTTGGTGGGAAAAAAAATACATTTATCTATATGAGAGCAAAGCATTTACTTTAAAGTGGCCACTTTCTGCATAATACTGGAGCTAACAACATACGTATGAGTCAGGAAAGAATCGGTACTAAAAGGCTCAGCTGAACTAAAATGTTCTCAAATCTAGATGCATCTTGTTTGCAGTAATCAAGATCCATTTTCTGCCTTCTCCATGACAGTGCGGTTTGATTTTGTAGGACCTTCATCTGCTTCGATGATTACCTGGTTTGCTGCTAACAACTGTCTGTACTTTACGGGGTAAATTGCTCAGCTCGCAGAGGAAGTTAAAGACCCGGTGACACTCCAGTTCATCCCAGCCCGCTGTTAGGATCTGAAGATTACAAAAGGAGGGGGAAAATAGATGGATTGAGCCATAGATTTAGATCACAATGCAATTGCTCATCTTAGATTAAATTAAATCTGTCCTACAATTTATCAGAAGAATAGAAAGGGAAGATGGCATACCTAGAGTGTGGCTGCCAGCACAGCATCTCCCCGATGAGTGTAGGGAAACCATTATCTGCTACAAGGGTGCTGCATGTTGTACCAGTGGTCGTACTTAAGAATCAAAAGCCTCTAACAGTGTTCCACATTCAGGCCCAAGATCTTATTTTTTAACCTTATGTGGAAAAGTACACAATAGTATTGCTACAAAGACAAATGTCCTGGCACAAGTAATTGTCTTATCCTTTACTTTTAAACTAAGCGATCTCTCCTCTTGATTTGTGAATTCGAAGCTGTGTAATAAAATGCTCCTCTTCCCCAATGTCTTCTTAGATAATAAATCACTAATCAAAATCCAGACTGCTTGGTAGTGAAATCCAGACCAAGGAATTCTCCAGAGTCAAATCAGCAACTTTAACAACCACAAAGGAAATTCAGAGAACTGAGTGAATAAATCCCCCTTCCCCCCTCCCCAAACCTTAAAACAGTCTTATACTCCTGAATATATTGCAAAGCCACAGATTAATTTATAAAACTACTTTAATTTTCTTTTCTCTTTGTGATACTTGCCTTCTCTCCAGAGATACCATACCTGTAAAAATGCCCCGTAGCACTGTAATCCTAAACAATGCAAAGGACTTGGACAGCCATTAAGTTTAAAGCAGGAAACCTATAAGCACAGAACGTTAGTAACTTATTGTAACTGACCACAAGGAAATTCCCGAGATTTAAGACACTCAGTACTCCTTGTGCACATCAATACTGGTGGGCATTCAGAAGGAGTCCCTTCTCTTTTTGTACAAGGCAACACATTCAGTACGTATGTGATAGTTTAGCTTTAATTTCAAAACCAGGGTCGACTGGGTGGCCAAAAGGTATCTAAGAAGAGCAATGCTATTTGCAGGAGATTGAAATTTCTATGGAGAGCTGTGCTCTTCCACCACAATATTTCCAGTTATCCACAAACTGAAGAGAAGTTAACATCTGATCTGATGAGGCAGAAAATATTTTTGGGAAGAAGTGATGTATTTTATTAGCCCAGCTGAGACATTTGGGGACAGCAGGTTTTGGGCTAAGACTGATGTAATGAATCACCTCCATCTCTCCTCCCCATCCCAGATTTTCGTTCTCCATCAGTTCCCTGATGTAACTCACCACGTAGTACCGCAAATAACTTGTTTAGCTCAACTGAGACAAGGGGGAAGAGGGACAGATCTGTTATGTGGTGGCAGAAGGCGATGTAGGAACTGCTTAAATCAGCGTTGCTTCTCAGAAAAAAATCCCAGAACAGCCTCATATTCAATGTGCTGGTTTAGGCTTTTAAAATTATTTTTAAGAAGAGACTGATTTCAAATCAATGAATTCATTATACTGTGGTAATAAACTCCAGCAAAGGGATAGTAAAAGACAATTCCACTAAAAATGGCCTTATAGAAATGCAAGTGACGGTTCAAAGCACCAGTGAAAGGAACGTGAACTTACTTCTGAGAGTATCTTGTGTATATACTTTAGCCTATCTTTTGTAGGTAACAGAAGTGTGCATCTTTTAAGCAACAATCCTGTGAACAAAATGAACACACACAACTATGAGTACACATACACGGCACGTACGCTTCTGAATTACCTTAAGCATTCACATCACGTGCATGTGATGCGTTTCTCACCAGTGAGAAAAAGATGCTGAGGCAAAAAGAGCGCCACACAGCAGTAAGCTGTGCTTTGTAGAAGAGCTGCATGCTTTGTAGCAGGGGTACCTTTGACAAAAGGAATGCTGTCAGGAAGTATGCAGCTTCCTACAGCATAGCTTGTTTGATATGTTGTCCTACAGTCCCTATTAGTCACAACTAATCCCTATTAAAATAGCTATATTGCTTTTAGAATTACAGCTGTTAAAAATATTGGAAATAAATGTTGCTTGTTGCACCTCTTTTAACAGCCCCCCAGGGAACTCCCCTTTTCCTTTACATCATGGAAAGCTGAGCTTCCAAATTTTTTTTCAAGATAACCGCATGCTCTAAAAAGCAAATATTCTAAACTCTGCTAATGTAAAACATAGCTAAGAGGTAAAATTATTTTCCTATACAGGGCTGAAATGGTATGTGTTTAGGACGTCAAAGTCTGGAGTTCATTACAGTGTGGAACAGCTGTTTGTTAAGAAGCATTTTTTTTTCTAAACTATTACAAAATGGGTTAACAGCTTGCTCTTCAAAAACTTCTACCAGGATAATATATAAAGAGAGCTAGTTAATTAATCAAACAATTCCATAGAAAAGCTGCTACTTTTCTTCCTGAACTGCCAGTCTCTCCAGAAATACATAACTTCTCCAATGTCAAAAAGTACTTTATGCATTTACTGTGGTTCTAAATTGACTCTTTCCTTAGAAGTGTGTTAACATTCTTCCATGACAGACATAATTTATTTATCAGCCTAGGACATGGTCCAAAGCTCAGCAAAGTCAATTTTCTGTTGACTAGGTTAGACTTTGGAGAGAACTGCCTGAAGAATAGTTGAAAGTGTTAAGGCAATGCAGTTGCAAGTAGGAATACAGCCATCAGTTTGGGAAATATATATATATATATATGCTGAGTTAAAAGGGTTGAGCAAAATGCCCCTGGTTTTGGACAGCAAAATCCCCTCTGTGCTGAAGGTCAGTGCCACAATCAGTTATAACTCAAGTCCATTTTAAACAATGACTGAAATTTTGACCCCATTACAAGTAATGGAAGATTTTACCCTGCACTAGAGAGCAGCCAGATTCCTCTAAGTTTAAGTGAGATTTATGTATTACATAGACTCTGTGCAGGCTCTCTGAACAGGAATGAAATTTTCCCATTGAGTCCAGTCTTTCCTGCTGTAAAGTAAATATTGATTTTGTAACTGATCTCTTAAGAAAAACATTTTCTTGAGCCTTCCACTGATGAGATAGATATTGCCAATGATCTATATATTCTAAATATGTCATGTTTTTATTATTAGGCCTACTACAGTGATGGGTTCACACCTATATTTAAATAACAAGTTGTCATTTCATATGTGGTTACTACAACGCCCAAATCAATTTAGATTTTTTTAAAAACAGTTTAAAAAGTATCAGGTTTAATTTTAAAAACAAAACAAATGCTAAAATTATTTTAAGATACCCCAAAACCTACATGGATCGCTTACAATAAGACGTCTTTATAGTCTAAATGACTGCAACAGTATTCCTCTACTTTGTGTATACCTTTATTTAATGTCTTAAGTTCAAACCATTCTTCTACCTATAACTCTGCGTCTAACCATGGCACCATTTTATTTCCCTGTCAAATAAACTCAGTGTTTTTTAATCAGCTAGATAACAGTTAATTGATATGGATCAAGTTAGGATTTAATTTAATTTGTTTCTGATTGATTAATGCTTATTGTGGGTGGGTGAAAAAAAAAAATCAGCCTTCTGGATGCATAAGAAATAATGTTCCTTTTCTGAGTGATGGGCTGAATGAGTTAGAATCAGTCTTTTAAAAATTAGTAAAAAAAAAAACAGAAAGCAAACAATTTCTAATATGAAGATGTACAGTGTTCTTCGTTACCACCAACCCTTATGTTATTGTGATCTGGGTTTCCATTATGTTGTGCCAAAAGAGGTCTGAAAGAGAGAACAATTGAATCTTTCCGTCCAGAAGGAGTTATACCATGACAGCCAAAGTGCAGGCATTTCCACATAAGCAAGGAGCGAGGGGAGAATGTGTTCTTCATGCCCATTTCAGCCTTTGAACTCTGATACACGGCTGCCAAGGGGAATGCTGATCAGTGACAACTGTGATAACATTTTCACGATGAGCATGCTTCTTTTCTAGGAAGCGGAATGTGATCTGCAATACATCTCTAGTAGACTATCAGGCTTTCCGATGGAAATGGTTGTTGGTCATTTGAGAGCTAGACTGCGTTTAAGTACTGCAGCTACATTTCCCAGACTGAGGAATGCAAGCTAGTCCAAAGTGATACATGAAGGCAGTCTGAACAGCCAAATTCCTTAGCTAGTGTGGGGCCTGGGAGTCTTGGTTTCTGCTGCAGTTTCCAGTTGTGGTGTCCAAATAAACTAAATTTGGAAAAACCTACTGCTGAGAACTGATCCAGTTCCTCTGCTCAAACCCTGCTTTCCATTTACTATGAAAAAAATAAACATGGATGAGGCAGAACACACATTATTTTCTCCAAAACTAAAAGGTTTTGGAATCATTTCAAGCAATACCACTCCCCTCCGATTTAATGATATTTGAGTAGGCCGTTTGACGTGGGGAGGAACTTCAGTCTTAGAGGGAGTTGCACAAATGTTTTGGGCCATATCCTCAGCATTTTACCAATCAATGCATGTAACAGAAGAAACCTTTTAACCAAGTTTGGTTCTCCTGTAATTGTTACCATTTGCATTAAAGGATCACCTAGAGATTTGTAGTGCTCTAATATATAGGAGCCTTCTTTCTTGCCAAGTAGCTCGATGTTATGAAAGTCTTGCAATAACAGCCTTCGGTTTCCTGATGGGGTTGAGATGTAAGTAACAAGGCGGTTGCTGATGGTTTTTGACACCATGCACAGCATGCTGATATCCTTCACTGAAAAAGCAAAATTCAGTATGCATGTAAATTTTTACTGCAAGAAAAATGCTGATCAGTAGTCAGTAACTTTATCTTACTTCAAAAATAGGTCGAGAAGTAATAATAATAATAAAGTATTACTGTTTATCTCCTTTGCCAGCAGACGGTGATAATTATAAATGTATAGATCTCAGGAATACTTTTCATGTAATAGGCAAAAAGAACTTCAGATAGTCTGCAATTATAAATTATTTTTTGGTCATGTGGTTCTTCATATATAAAAATTCAGAGAATAAGTCATATAAAATGACTCTACTATCTAAAAGGTAAAACATTTTAAATAATAATGTGTTTTTCTAAATGGAAAACTTTTGTGGTAATTTTCAGATATTGGAAATAATACCCTTCTTACTAGATTCTCACCTGAAAGATAATTCAATAGCATTTGAAAGATTTCTAATGGAGTTATTATATTCTCACCTGAGAGATAATTCAGTAGCATTTGAAATATCTCTAATGGCAATGTTTTAAAATATCCAAGTGTTGACAGAGTTTGGGGATCTGTATCCATGGTGTCGCTGTGCTGTCTGGAGTGACGCTTGCTGCGTCTGTATTTCTGGTTAGGAATCAAGGTGTAGCTGGTCCTTTCAGTGGATGTCATTGTTCTGTTAGTCTCATTAATTAATTCTGGAGAGAAAATAGAAAGAGAGAGAAACTTTTTCCTGCCAGCATCTAACATGGCTTAATTTCATATAACAACTACATGTGTGACATACAAATGATACAACATCGCCATCTCAAAAAATTCAGTGTCACAAGTTTTCCCAAAATGAAGGTCTGAAAAGTAGAGTTTTAAAAGAAAAATAAATATGTTTTTATAATTTACCTTCTGGTTTCTGAGTCTCTAGAGTAGGTGCACTCACGTTGTCAAACAACGAGACTCACTACATCTTAAAAAAAAAAAAGAAAAAAACTGAGATTTTTCACGCTATTTTTTGATTCCAGCATCTGAGGCTTCAGGGAAAATACCAAAGGGAATGAGTGCTGCAGTATAATTACAAGAGCTGGCAGCACTGGTAGTAACACAACTGGAATCTGTCCAAGCTGCACTGCAACATCTCTGTTACTATCAGCGGGAAATACACTCGGAGAATAGACCTCATTGTTTCAAAGATTAAAAATTTACAAAAATTACAGAAAACAAGTTCCAAACATCCTTCATATTTATTGCTAAAGCATGCAAGCCAGGCCTCTCTAATAGGCCACTGAGCAGAATCGCCACATCCACAATGGAAGCACTGTTTATACCGACAACTGGAAGAATATGGGGCATTTCCTTACCCCTGTTACAAACTGGTCTGGCTGACTGGTGCTTGTGCACTGTATAGAGCGCATTCTTTACACTGAAATGTTAGGAAGTTCTGCTTTGGCGGAAGCATTTTTAGTTTAGGTTTGTTATTATTCTAGGTGGTTAAGGAAGCTTATACTTTAAACTTTCCCAATGCTCATGAGCAAATGTGACTGCTCCTAGAATGAGTGTTTCATTTGGCTTTTACGCTACTTAAGCAAGAGATAGACAATTGATGTAACCTTCAAGAATCCTTTAAGAACTTTCCAGAAATCACCCATATATAAACACGCAGTTATATGAAAAAAAAAATGTTTATCTTTCAAAAGCAAAGAAAGTGTGGTCTGAAAGTCAGTGGAAGTTTTATACACACAACTGTGGATTCAAAACAACTCAAATTCCAGGTCAGGTAAAATATGCAAAGTAACTCCAGTCCTGTTTAGAGTGCTACTAAATTTTGTTCAAGTTACGCTAAATCTGTTACCTATGTCTGATTCTCAGTTTAGAAATAAAGTTGTAATCCTATGTTACTTTCTTTTCTTCCTCTGCTTCCCTTACTGTCTTTAAGAGGACTATACCTCAAGAATTTATGGCATCTTTAAGCGCTTTCTGAAAAGCTTGCTTTGGGTCTGCATAGTTGGGGGGGGGAGGGAATACTTCAACACAAGGGAAGTTTTCATAAGTAATCAGCCAGTTCCAGTCTGTTTCTATTCAACTCGACTGAAGCTGGATTGACTACCATTATTGTAACTTAGAGCAGGGCTAGATAAAATTAATGTAAATAAAAATGAGTACAAGCAGGAAGTTTCATAGGCCAAAGCTTAGAGACTTTACTGAAAGCTCCCATTTGCTTCCTCTCTGACTTAATGTGTTTTTTATTTCTTAGGGAGTTCAGCCAGAACAGTGCAATGGACTGTGCACCTCCATCTGCTGCTGGGACACCACTTGTTTAGAGAACTGCTTAATCGAGACTGGAAATTGAAAGGTAAATGTTAAATATTTAACTAGCTGAACCCATAACACTAGCCAGGAAGGGTCATCTTATTTGTTGCTATAAACTGATTTGTTTACAAGCCAGAAAGCACCAACTTTCAGTCTTCTATACAATGTTCCTTATCCTTAAGCAGTCGCTAAACTCCTGCTAATTGATGCACTTTTGTCCTGATCAGTATTTTTCTGAGTATGTGTTAGCATTTGGCAAACATTTATTACAAAAGGTTGTTTACTTTGGAGATTGGTTTGGAGCATTTCTGTTTCCTTTCCTCATCACAAATTGCATAAACGAATCTCTTCAAATATTAACAGGAATTTTCCCTTTTTCCTTGTGAACACACACGAAAACGTACAAGTTCAAGTGAGGAATGACAAACCTCAGGGCACCCAGCACAGCCACGGAGTACATAAATACTTGTTACCCTGTTGCCTACACTGACAATTTACAGGAAGTGTATTTATATTTGTAAATACTTGTTACCCCATGGCCTACACTGACAATTTACAGGAAGCATATTTATATTTGTGCTGAAGGTTCTAACATTGGGTTGCTAGTTCAAACTAGACCCATAAACATCTAAATCTGTGAATAACTGTGATGAAAAAGCATAGTTCAGGGAACCCCGATCCCGCTGCTGATGGTGACAGGGATTTCTGTGTTGTGAGGGATTGCTGGTTCGGCCTCATCCCTTTGAGAATTCCTCAGAGGGGAAATGCCAACGTCTGATTCTTTTGGCACAGCCCAGGCTGCATGTGCTGCTCAGGTGGCAGTGGTGGATGGAACGGGTTATATTTGGCCTTTTACCTGTGCTTTTGTGTCAAATTGTGTGAGGGATCCTTAGGCCAAATGACAAGCCCGCTGCACCCCACTAGGCCTCATTCCCCTCTGCACTCTGTGTCCGCTCTCACGTGCAGCCCTCCAAAATGCGAGTTAGCTGCCTGAAAACAGGGACCTGCAACCTCTGCACCCACAGCCAGTTAATAGAGAAGGCCACGCAGTCCATACCTACCCACAGACAGGACTTTATGAGCTCTGTTTTACCTCACGGAAATTCCTTCCCCACACGCACCCCAGGGCCGGGCCGCCCGCCAGGCTGCCTGAGGGGAGCGGGCAGAGGAACTGAGGCAGCGGCGGGTGAGCAGGCCCTGCCACCTGCGATGAACACCGTACGTGTCCTGGAGGGAAAAGAAAACACTGAAATTAATTTTATTTATTTATTTATTACTTAAGACACAACTTATTTAAATCGAGCATCACCACCTCCTTTACTTGAGTTCAAAAGTGCGGCTGGGCAGGGTTATGCACACAGCAAGATGCACATGCACACAGGGGCACACCTATGGCTGTGTGTTTTGGTCAGGAGCCACTATTTGTAAACCCAGCGCAAAGACGATCAGTTTCGGGGCGGTGGTCATCAACAGGGAGATGGCCGCTGCAGTAAAAGCAGCAACAGATGTTTTGGAGGGAACAAATCACTGCGTCACTTCATTTCAGCTGCTGTATTTCAAAAGTATTAATAATAATTCCTCCCTTCCTGTCTGTGTGGGACTTATTAGCACAAATTATTGCGCTAATTGACTTGCGATAATTATTTTCCCGCCTTTTTCCCTGCTGCCCCTTTCAGCAGGAAGCAGCGGGCTCGACGCTCGCCTTTCCTTCCTTATTGTCCCCGCCCCCTTTTGAATATTCAATCAGGCTGCCGTGTGGACACGCCCCCTCATGAATAATCAAGTGCTGTGGGATGTGAGGCCTGTGGTCGTGGCATGGGCATGTGGAGAATGTTACGGCACGTGCACAGCTCTAGGTGTTGTGTGCATGTTGCTGTCGTAGAATCACAGCATCATTAAGGTTGGAAAAGACCCCCAACGTCATCTGGTCCAACCGCCCCCCTACCACCACTGTCACCCACCAAACCATGTCCCCAAGCACCACGTCCAACCTTTCCTTGAACACCCCCAGGGCTGGTGACTCCTCCACCTCCCTGGGCAACCCGTCCCAAAGCCTGACTGCTCTTTCTGAGAAGAAATGTCTCCTCATTTCCAACCTGAACCTCCCCTGGCACAACTTGAGGCCATTCCCTCTACTCCTATCACTAGTTACCTGTGAGAAGAGGCCGATCCTCAGCTCCATGTCACTTGTGTTACTGCGTAGCCCCAATGCCGTGCAATGTTGTTCCCATCAGAGGCCAGGCCCACCAAGCCCCGTCCTCCATCTCCTGGGGAAAAACCCAACCCCAAGCAAAGGAGGCAGGCTCTGGGACAAGCTTGTTACACAGGATGTGAAGCCTGCATGGAAATTAACAATGCTGCAGAGGAGAGATGTCACAGCACCGAGGCACAGTGCCATAATGTGTGTCTCAGAGCAAAGCTATAGCGCTATAACACAAAAATATGGCACAACACCAGCTGCAAACACTGCTAGTGGAAGCTCTGCTGCAACAGGCGGTTACAAATTGCCGTGCAGCCACTGAATGCTGTTAGACTGCACTGTAAGAGAGGGGCACAGCATCCTCCTTGGTGCTGGATGACCGAGGAAAAATACAGCGAGCTGCCATTGTCAGTTGGAGCAGTGAACAGTTCATATTCACTACAAAACTGATTTTATAACTATTATTTCTTTTCACTGCTGCTTCTGAAATAGCTCTCTAAATAACTAGTTCTTTGGGAATAGTCACAGAAGCCCTGGGGAGAGGTTTTCTTGCTGCTCCTAAGGCACTTCCCATACGATGGCAGCAGAGGGCTGTAGCTGCCTTAAAGGACTTTTCCCCAGCAGGCTTTTCTTCACAGTTTTTTTTTTTTTTTTTTTTTTTTTTTCTTCCTCTGTAAGTTTATTGAAGGAAAAAATTGCCTTAGCAAAACTGAAATAGCAGCTAAATAAGAGCCAAACCCAAACATAATAATATGGCATCCTCTGGTAACTGCTGCTTAAATTAACGACAGTGAGAGTGGGAATGCCATGGTGATGTAACCGTGACTGTAATATTCACCTTGAAAAGGTGAATTAGACAAGTGTGCAAAAATAATGCAATTCCATAGCCGTTGCTTTCTGCATCTGTAAGCTCCTTCAGCACTTCTGTCACACATAGTAAGGTAGCATTCTCCTCTTCCTCCTGAATGTGTTCTTGTTTTGCCTTGCTGTGTTCCCATAGAGAGAGATGCATTTTAGGGATGCCTGAGTAAAGACTTTCACACTTTTCTACTTGTTCATTTGCTAGAAACACTGGTACCTAGCGACCAGGTAATGGAAAATTGAGCATATGTGGAGTATGCTTCCCCTGGAACAGCTTTCTGGAGCCTGACAGTGAATTAAGGGTTTCTGAGGTAGGGGTACATCAAGATTCCTGCGTTAAACGTGTACTGGTGGATCTAACCTACATTAATATGTTCAACTACTTAATGACTGGCATAATTAATGATAGTAACAGTGACACCAAGTTCGGCAATTAAATTGTGTTGTGTGGTAAAAGTATTATCTCATGTTTGTTTCAAATTGGGTGAGTGACTCACGATTGTGTTTTTTATTTGAGGTTCTGTAATCCTAGCCAATGTTTGTAAACTGTTCTGAGATGACAGGATGAAAGCTAATAAGGAAAAAAGTACAATTGAGTTTTATACACTATGGTAATGGTTCTGCTCGAGTGCTAACTGCTTATTCTATGCATGAGTGGCCTTGTCTTGTGTACCCAATTTATCTTTGCCCTGCCTACGCTGTATGTGTGAGCAGAGTTATGTAAGTCTGGTAAAAATACCGGTTGTGTCTTGAGTGCTCTGCTACTGCCAATGATAGCAACGGTGGCAGCACATTTAAATGACAAGAGCGGGACTTCGATGGAGTCAGCTTTTCAATTATGTAGGGTTTAGACAGCAGACAGCTGCTAGAGAGATTTTCCGAGGAGCGCGGGCATGTCAGGCATCTAAAACTCATAGGAAGCTACGAGGTAGATGTGAATGCTCCGAAGCCGTGTTCCAGCACGGCATTAAATTCCGCAGCAATGCTCGTGTAGCAGGATCTAAATCTTTGCTGCTATTAAAACAGCACATTACACATGCATGATTTTCAAGAAAAAACATGGCAGAACCCTGTGATAAGATCATTAGCTATATTTAAATGGATAACTAGGTGCAAGTAGGAAATAAGACCGGTTAGTTAGGATTACCTTAACAGAAAAGAGAGGAAGAATTTTGTGCTTCAAGGTGGGGAAGGGGAGGCTCCTGGGGCCCTGTCCGGCCCCAGTGATGCCAGGGTTTTGAGTATGGGAAGGATCGTCTCGCTCCCCCTATCCCGTTCAAGAGAGCCTTCTTACATTTTAGACTCTGAGAACAGGAAGCATGTTACAGTAATGACAAGCCATTATGTTTAGCCTCCCAAAACTGGCTTTATATATTAGTGATTTAAGGTGTTCTTTTTGCCTTTTAGTTTAGAATATACATTCTTCATGTCTTCCGATTTCCCCTACCTCCACAAGGGCTAGATTCTGAATAAATAACTAGAAAGCTGTTGAGCAATGGACAGAAAGATGGCATTTTTGGTGGTTTCTTGAATTGAGTTGGGGTTTTAAAAGAAAACACCAAATGTGGTGGGACTCAAAAGAGAGTAGTGGAAAAATTGCACCACTAGAACCAGCACTAATAAGAACAGCATCTACTGCACTGTAAACATTACAAAATGGAAATAATAATAATAAGCCACAGAAGACAAAGCGCTTCCAAGTTTCATGTCACTTCATATGCAGTCTTAGGCAGTAACATTTCTTCGGTATTTACTCTGTTTAAATCTAATTTTTCCTCATTTGCCAAATGTGTGTTCTCTCCTGAGGTTTCACTGAAATTCTGAAATGTTATTAAGGAGCTCGATGCACTCTTTCATTTATACTCAAAGAGAACAGTTTAAGGCTCGTTACGAAATGAGAAAAGCGTACAATTAGTGGGGGGGGGGGGGGTGTTGACTCATCCAGCACGAGCTCTACTATGCGTTGTGCAAGGACATGGAGCGAATTAAGGCTCTGTTTTGTATCATCCCTTTTAATGAATTCTCCGGATAAAATCACCATGTCCTCCTTGGTTTGCAGTTCTATTTAAGGGCTGCTGAAAGGCTGATGAATGGCACAGGTCTAAGAGGGACAGGAATGTATACATCCAGAGGCCTGGCCCAGACCTCTGGAGCTGTTTGATCTGCTCAGAAGGTGATCAAAATTTTGATAATGTAAAGTCCAATTTTCATGTTATTTTTGCTTGCAGAACACAGCAATATGGATGAGGTGCAGCTGAAGGAATTAAAAGGGAAAAAAAAAAAAAAATGAAAAATCCAACAAAAAATAGGCAAACAGGGTAAGAAATTACAAAGTAATTACTTAATACAATCCATGTACTAAATGATTAAGAGTAATACCTGGCCTGGCTGCTCTGATCCTTGCTGCAGTTCTGTGGTGCTGTATTGTCCATGTGCTCACTTCAACATCAACACAAAGTGGCATCCTGCTGAACTCAGGGCTGCAGAAAATCATGGCAGGGTCTTCACTACCACACAGAACTTCCCAGTGTTCCTGTTCCTCTCTGGATCCTAAGTGTCTTAGTCTGGGGCATGTGAGGAAGGGGAGCAGAAAAGGAGTTAATGCCAGGACCATTTTCTCTATTTTCTCCTCGCTTCTCCAAGCTGGAGCAGGAGCTGAGCGACTGCCTCAAGGCTGCTTGGAAGTTACGTGGCAGCTCTGAGACCGAGTCCAGAGCTGAAGGAAGAGATGTAAAACTGAGACAGCAGAGGACACACAGGTGGTATGGGTCTGTGCCCTGTGTATCCAGACATTTAGGGTCCCCCTCAAGTCAGAGTAGTTCCTTGGCAGTTCCTAAGTCCTAGCTGAGGATCTGGTCTCTGTGTTTTCCAGTCTGCTCCTTCCCTAGAAATATTCCTTATATTATTCCTGTCTTCGGCGTTTCTCCATCTTCCAGCTTTGCAGGGAAATAGATACCAGCACAAAAAAAAAGAGAAGTAGATTACTAAGAATTCATAAGCATCTCAAATCAAGTTCCTTGGGTTTTCTGAAGAGCTGAGCAAACCTGTCAGAGTGTAACTGGTGCTATTCCTTTCTGTTTCTTTTTAAGATGCAATGTTCAGCCCTAAACAGATGGGAACCTGTCAGCACAACATGGAGATAATTATCCGTTTGAGCCATGGGAAGCTTCATAACAGATAGGAAGTTATTGCAGCCAATACTGCTCTGCTTTATGATCTTATCAGTTTGCTCAGGCTGAGCATATTGGTAGGCACTATTATTCCTTCGAAGAAACACCAAGAAAAACCTTGTTTCCGTAGGGAAAAGTTCACTGATGATTTATGAATCAGCAATTGATCTTCCTTGGGTATTTGGGTTTGCCTTATATCAAAGCACGGAGATCTGACCGTGATAAATAACTGAGCTTTCCAATCACGTCTCTGTGGTAGCAGCTGTTTGTGTAGCTCTGTAAAAAACTGGGGATGGGATCAGCCAGGAGCAGTCTCTGCTTTTGTCCTTACAAAGTGCTGGCCTGGGGCATGGATGGTGTCTCAGACAACTCGCTCCACTTCATCTGGGAGGCCGGTTCACTCCCGTCCTTCCCCTGGAAATGCAAAACTGAGACCCTACTTACTGGCTCTTAACGAGCAGAGATTTTTTTGCTAACCCAGAATCAGACGTTGAACCCCAGAGCTTCGTCCTTAGACTTCAGTCTGGAAAATTACATTTTGCACCCCTAGGCCTGGTCTTCACTGAAGATTTGCTGAGCAGAAGGGTGACACATTACCAACGTTACTGAGGCAGAAATCTGGTATCTTTCTGGGTGAAACATGTAACAGAAGTATAATAATCACTGTAGGAGTATTTTTCGTGGCAGAGGGGGAAATGTGCATCTCTAAATTCTTCTGAGTGAGGGAAGGGACACCTCAACCAGCTTCTGAGATGGACAGGGGGGTGATGCTTGCTGTCACCTAAGCAAGTATGTTTTATTTCCCCCCCTTGAAAACGCCTTTTCCCTGAGCAGCTGTAAGTATTTTACAAATATTAGCAGATTTACAATTTGTGTGTGAGAAAGGAAATTACTCCCACCCCTCCTTTCTAGATGAGGAAACCCAAGGCATAAAGACATTTAACATACAACCAGGCAAGGAATTCGGGAGCCCTAATTCCCTGTTCCCAGTTGTAACTAAAGCTTAATTCCGCAGCACTTGTAAAATGCAGATTCGGAGCGGTGCGTCTATTTGAGGTTTTCTTCCACCACCCACAGGCCCTTTTGTAGCAATCTGCTCCCTGCTTGCTTTCAGAGCTATTAATTACGGTTCAGCGTGCTGGTGGACCTGAGGTTGCAGTTGCATTGCCAGGATACAGCCCCTTGTTTATTTGCATAAAGTCTATTTTTTGCCTGTTTCAGGGCTGATGCTTATTATGAAAACTATTTGCCAACGAGAGCTGATTTTTATTTTATTTTTTACATTTTTGCTTATTTAGATACTATGAAGTATTCGCTTTACATATATATATATAATATACATTCTAATTATATATCTCCTACTTGTCTGCTCAGAAAAATAAGAAGAACTGGGACAGAATAGTGTTACCATGTTTAAATTGACTTGGAGCTGTATTGTGGTAGCATCGTTTCTCACAAATCTGGGAAAGAGGAGGGGATGATCAGGATGCGAGGGGATGATGAGGATACGAGGGGCCTCAGACAACAACCTTTACAGGAACGTGCATGTATGGAATAATCTGGGACTTGGGCAGAGGTCCAAACACTTATCTGCTGTCAGAAAGTCAAATGGAAAAAACAAATTTCATTGTTCAAACTGAAAAGCCTGCTAAAATTCCAAATAAGCCGAGTAGATAAAATTAGAAGAAGATTATAGTCTTGAATCAAGCTTCATTTAGGTTAGTTTTTTATCCTAGATCTGTCCTGGGAACACCTCCTGATAAGACGTGTTATTACTGAGCCAGCAAAGGATGGCTTTAAAAAAGATCTTTGCACTCATACAGTGGCCATTAAAAGCATGCAAGGTGAAAATAATCCCCACTGTGCCTAGAAGTTTGCATAACAAGACCAGTAATCCTTTGCATGTTTTATTTTGAAAACAAAGCAGTCCGAAAAGGAAGATTTTTTTTTTAATATTAAGACTGTATTCCATGCAGATTATCCATAGTAAATACATTGCATTAAAAGACAGTTAAAGTGCCTGTAGTCCCCCCAAACAGTCCAACTGTGCTGTAAATTCAAGTATGTGGAAAGTAGGCCTTTAGTTACTAGGAGAATATTTTTTGATCCGGGTCCTGCTCCCATTGATGCCAAAACAGGGGGGGGGGGGTCTAGCCCCAGCTCTAAGGGGAGAAGAAGCAAGACCTTGGCTTGTGCTGAAGCCCCTGTTGTGTTTTCACAGCTGCTGAGCAGCCAAGGACCCCCCCCGCAACATTGCTTTCTGCCCGATGACAGCAGTTGCCTTGCACAGGCTGCGAGGGCACCGTGCTTGGGAAGACGAGTGAGGGGGGCAGCAGTTGGTTGTGGCTGGCACCCCTTGGAATCCAGAGGAATGCCTTAGGACATGGCTGGAGAAGCCCCGTGAGTAAAAGGAAAACCAAAACCTTTTTATGTCGTAGTTGTCACCATCGTGTTCCTGCTTTGGCTCTCGAGACTAGCGAGATTAGCCGGCATCCTGAAGTCGGAGTTGCACAGGTCGGAGAGGAGTGGTGATCTGGAGGTGCTTGGCTTGCTGCTGCTCTCCTGTTTTCTTTGACATCAGAGCAGCTCTTGGTGGTGGTAAGGACATTTGTTTCATTTTCTTCTAGGCATCAGCAACATTACAGTTGGGTTTTCTGGAATTTAATACACCACCTCTTCAACTAAAAGGACATGAGCACAGAAAACGTGGAAGAGGTTGTTCCCAGCTGACTTGTGCCCAGAGCCGGACCTCATGAGAGGTAGGACAAATGTTCATTTCCCCCCCCTCCTTGAGACACAAGTGCCTTGCTTTTCCAGGGCAGGCAGTGGGAGCTGAGCACTGCCCAGTTACACAGCCTGGACTGGGGGATCCAGACCTTCAGCTTGGGGCACGAACCTCACCTGGGGATCAATGGGAGCTGCTAACCTGGCAATACCCCGAACCACACTCCTCAGGAGAAGGTAGAACAGACATCTACTGAACAACTACAGAATACAGAAGAGCCTGCTTTGTTTTGTTTCTTTGTGTAAAGAAAAAATATAATAATAAAAAAAAAAAAAGGAGAAAAAGCCTTTCTGACTCCAGGCACTCCACATTTGGCATCTGTCCTGTGGTATATTTTATTCATCTCAGCCGTTTCTGTGCTAGGGCACTTGGATGTTGTTTTTCTCCACCTGAGGATCTGATCCTCTTCTGAATTCTTTTAAAGATTCTGGCTGTAGTAACGCAGCAGTGATTTATACAGCTCAATTGCACTCTATTTAAAGTCTGTTTTCTTTTCAATTTGAAGCATTTCAGACTCGTTGGATGTTACCTAGCATTTCTGGGGGCTGTAGAAGAAGAGGAGTACCTAAAAATCTTGCTGTTATTGTGTATGCATGTCAAGAAAAAGGAAAAACAAGGCCATTTTTTGAAAGGATTGAAATCCAGAGAAAAGTCCTTGCCAGTTTATAACTGTTTCAACAATCAGATCCGGGGGAAAAAAAAAATGACAGCATTCCTTTGAGTTCTTCAGGTAAACAGGGAAAAAAACAACTTTCCAGTTGAAAGCTTTATTTGGGAATAAAGTTTATCTTCAAAATACATCTAAGGAGAGACTGTCTGGGTCATAACAGCTTGGCACAGCTCGGTCTGACTTACCCTGTCAGAGCGTTTTGGTGCCTTTATGCCATAATAAGATGCAGCAAAAGTCTCCCTAGTGGCTACACATGAGAAAGTATAATCTGGGGTCTCAATGCCACAAAGCATCCATATTTATCTTTAATGGCTATATAAATTCAGCAGATGAGAAGGAAGACATTAATTAGACAGACCCTGCCTTTGGCAGTAATCACCACCAGTGACAGCTGAACCAGCCAGTGGATAAAATATGCACCAAAGATGATATCAGAATAAATAACTGAGGATCAACAGGGAAAAAAAGAAAAAAGAAAAAGAAAAGCCCATACAACCAACACCTGTTTTTGATGGGTAAAAAAATTTTTTGCCTGACACTGGACTTTGGACTCTGCCTTTTTTAGTACCATCTGTCCTCAGTTTAGGGACCAGTCCTGCTCTGGCTGGTGGCTGTGGAAGTAGGATAAGCATTTCTGCAGATTAGTCTTGGATTTGATTGCACAGAAGGAGCAGAACAACCCTGAGAGGTCTGGTGTTTAAGCCCTTAGGTAGGGTCAGATTCTGGAATCACAGTATCGGTACCAATGCAGACCAGGGCCTATCACAGACACAATAAAAAAATAAAAAATCCACTGACTCGAGGCTCTGAATACTATGATACTAACAAGGCAATTTCCAGATTTTCAATGGATCAAGGCATGTAAGGCCGTTGTGTTTTATTTATGGGACCATGAAGAAGGGTTTACCTCGGGACATAGCCCATGGGAGAAGGCAGATTTTGCTCGGGCTCTGTCCCCATCCTCTGCCTTTAAAACCTACTCCACTCCTGCTGGATTAGCAGCTGTGCGGTGAGGATGTGTCTTGAAATAATTTAAGATATTTTTTTCACCCTCTGAGTCCTTTAGGGTAAAGTTTGTAGTTAGTAATTGAGGAAACTAATTGGATGCAAGAAAGTGCATATGAGCCTCTGGCTCACAAACATCCTGAAGGTGAATCCTCAGTGGGGTTTTTGCCCTTAAAACACATCAGGTTTCCCTTTCTGCCAGAGCAGGGGGAAGAAGCTGTTACTGGGATGGGAGAGGAGGGCAGGGAATGGAAGCCATGGAGGTGCAGACCGACTGCGGGCTGAAGACGAGACTAGGAGTCTTCCCAGCCCTTAAGACAAAATTAAAATTAAACTGCCCCTAAAAAGAAGACAAAGGAGAAAGGGAGGGAGCTGGGGGAGATGGGATGGGACAGAGGTGAGCCCTGGCGAGCCAGCCTTACAGCCCTGCAGCCGCCACCGGCACCGTCCCAGCCTCACCTCCCTGCGTGCCGGCAGAGCCAGGGGGGCAGCATGCGGCCCCAGGGGAAAACCTCAGGCTCTGCCGAGATGTGACCCTGCCGTGCTGCCCACATCAAGAGTCCTGGTGGAGGAGCAGAGAGGTCAGCCCCATGCAGGGGCGGGAGAAACCCAAACCAGGAGACAAAATCCCAAGCCAACTAAAAATCGGGCCGCGCTCTTTTCTACTGACATGTGAAGGGCTTCGGAGCTGGGCTGCAGGCAGAGTCCAACGTCCTGACACCGCTTCGGGCTCTGCTGTCCCATGAGGAATCCCAGCAGGTCCCATCGCCCTGGCTCCTTCCTTTCATGCTCCACTCGGCCGCTTTCCTCTACTTTGCTCTTTCTTTTCCAGGAGGGGAAAGACTTTGCAGTAACAGAGGACCCCAAGGCATGGGACGGGGCGGTCAGAGGTGCAGGGGAAGCGGCGCTCAGCACTGCTCGGCCTCCACGAAGCCCTCCTTCTCGTGGCTGGCTGCCTCCACCTCGGCGTACGTCGCGTGGCTGCCGTGGTTGCGGAACTTCATGGCCGGCCAGCGGTGCGGCCGCCGCTGCGGGCAAAGACAAGGAGCCGTCAGGAGCTGCGAGGAGGTCACTTGCACCGGGCCTGCTGCAAAGGGGCAGCTCAGCCTGGAACGATGCTGGCTTCGTGGAAGCTCAGCTTTTTGTTAGCAAAAGAAAAAACGCTTTATGCTTTAAAGAGCGAGTTACGACATGGGGGTCGCGCTGAGTTGACCCAGTGGTAAGGCTGAGATGGGGAGCAGGGTGGAAGGGGGGACCCGAAGGAAAAGCTCACTTCAGCCCCAGAACAAGGGGACTGGGGATGCCATGGGCTGGCTCCGTGACCACAAACACATCCCCTCCGTGCCTCCCCTCTGCCAGCAGCATGAGGACAGCGGCACTGCCCGGTCTCAGTCGGGTGCTGCAAGGAAAAATGCACCAAATGCTGCCAGGTGCTCAGGTACTGAGCTGGTAAAGGGCACGGAGTCTAAGAAGGGCCAGGCCCTGGAGGCTCAGAAGACAGCCGGAGGGAAGAGAAGGGCTTGAGGACAGAGCTAGCGAGCGGTGAGGAGAGGCTGAGGGCCACGTGCTGCTCCCTCCCTCCGCAGCAGCTCCTGTGCCAGGATTCAGCCCACGGCTGCCTGCCTCAGGAGCCTGCACCAAGCGCTCGCCTGGCTTTTAGCAGCAGATGGAGACTGTCGGACCCCCCATCCTTCCGGGAATTAAATTCTTCCATTTAGAGCCTTCACGCCACCACTCACACAGTAGCTGATGGCATGACATCTATCAGCAAAGTCTGACAATTTTAGTCAACAAAATCCAGCTGGGCAATTCAAGAGGCAGCGATCTCCGTTAAGTCATGGCTCCAACCGAGCCCCCCGTGTACAACTGCTCATGGAGGCAGGTGGAAGTGTCTAACGTTGTATGAGGAGAAAAGGCAACGTGTGAAAGGGAAGGTATGGAAGTGCAAAACGAAACAGTGTGGGAGGGAGGGAGCCTCAGTTTAAAGCATCATCAGCTGGAAGTTGGGAGATTGGCTGGGACTGCAGAGCCATGGAAAGAAACTTGGATGGGAGATCTGTCCAAGTTCCTCTCTCCTCTCCTCCTGCCCGCCTCTGGAAGGGCAGGATTGGTGCTGATAGAAGAGAAAACTGGCCAGGGAAAGGTTCTCTGCTCACCTCAATGAAGAACAGGGCGGCATTCGAGGTGGGGTGGCTGTTGATGTAAATCCCAGTGAGGATAATGGCTGCGATGAGCAACACGGCCAGGACGATCCCCACAATCGTAGCGGTGTGAACCGGGGCGCCTGCATCCTTGGATGGGAGGCTGCTTCCCACACCTGCAAAAAGAACCCAGCTGGGTCTGGAACTGGGCTGAGACCTCAGGGAAAGGAAGGACAGAAGGGAAAAGCAAGGCACGATGCTCTAAGAGCCCTACATGCAGGAGCAGCTGAAGAGAAGATCGGGGCCTTACCTTCGCTCCCTGCGTACTGATTGAGCTTCGTGTCATCTGAAAGAAAGCAACAGCAGAAAAGTTAGGAGCCTTCTGAAATATTCTTCATGCTTCCCACCCTCTTTTATCCCTCTTTACCAGGGACGCTGCCAGCACACACCTCTTGGCACAGCGTTTACACAGCAATTACACATTTACTCAGTTTTCAGCCTTGGAATATGGTGGAAGGGAAAGGCACCCAGAGGAAAAAACAAAATGGTGTAAGCATGTGCCTTGTGGGTTATCTTCCTTCACAAAGGTGGCACCTGGAGCACAAACATCTGAGGAAAACAGTCTTTGTATGTCTTTAACAGTCTTTAGTAGCCTAAATATGCTTGGTGTGCAAGGCAGAATAGTCAGGGATGACTTCATGTTCAGACGACAGCATATGCTGCGCTGTGCTGCCAGTACAGCCCCAGTAAATCAGGGGCATGTTGCTCAGTGGATGCCTTCCATGGGAGCCCAAAATCCAATTCCTTTTTTTTTTTTTTTTTTTTTTTCAAAAAAAAAAAAAAAAAAAAAAACTCACTCTGGAAGCACCAGATGTCTTGTACAAGGCTTGGATGTTGCACAAGCCTTTGGGTCCCCCCATCGCAGTACCCTCGCGAGTTCAGCCGAAGCTTCAGCCGAAGCTCTGAGCTGGATCCATTACCGCTGGGCTCGGGCTTGGCCACAGTGTGGCCACAAGGCACAGCCACGAGCATCCCCAGCACGCAGGGACGTGGCCGGGCTGGCCTCGAGGGGTGGACCCACACCTCCACTTGGCTTCTGCCTTCTCCGCGCTGCTCCAGATAAAGTTCGCTGCCTGGTGCAGCTGGCTGTTTGTTTCCTTCCAAGATTACAAATTAACTTCATGCTTGACTACGTCACAGAAAGCCTCTTGTTCTTTTTCCAAGAATTGGCGATGAGTTGGGAAATAATCTCCGTGGTGGTGTCGCACTCCCCCTTCCTTTAATTGCTCCTTTCAAAGTCAACTCCGCCAGCCAGGCGCTCCGTTCCCCCTGCCAGCTCCTTCCCATTGCTGAAGGACAATTACTAATGTTCCTTTCTATTTATTCTAATTAGCAGTTTGCGTTAGGGACTATTAAGCAGCAAAATTGAAGCGATACCTGCCGCTAGGACTCGAGGAGCGAGCCCTGCGTTAATAGGATTATCAAGCTTCAGAACAGGGGTGTCCCAGAGGGAGGACGGGGCTTTATTTGGAGCCTTCCTATGCTGGGACGAGCACTGCTCGTGAGCAGAGGGCAATCACACATCTCTGCTGTGTTACTGCCAGGCTAACAGCTCTGCCAGCCCTGAGCAAGAACCAAGCACATCAAAAACGTGAGCCCCCCGTATGCAGCGTTAACCTCCGTTATGGAGCTGGCAGCCCGACCACCAGGGCCTTATGCTTCGGTCTGTCGCCTCCTCAGACCTTGACGAAGCACAAAAAGGCAGCGATGCACCTGTAACACCGCACTGGGGGCAGCCCTGTCCCTTTCCCCATCGGGGTTTCGCCTCATGGGCTGCTCCTTCCCTATCCCCCCACCACCAGCACCCACCGCTGCCCCCCTGCTTGGACGGACGCCTCCTTAGGAGATTTGGGTGGATGCGGCCTGGCTCTACGAGGCACGGCTGGGATGGAGGAACCTGGGGATGGGGTGTCTGTGTTGCAGGGGTCTGCCCCATCGTCCTGTACCTTCCGTAGTGAGGCCATCAACGAAGAGTGAGGAGGTGGAAGCGGCGACGTCCTCCTCCAGCGGCGAGAGCGAGCTGCTGGGGGGGGGCGAGTAGTGGTTGTCCTCTGCCAAATCCTCGCAGCTCTTCTCATCAGACTGAAAAGGAAACGGAGCAGCTGGTGGCCCTAGGAATCCTCCAGCACGAGCGCCAGGGTGCCAGCGGTAAGGTCTGGGCTTCCCAGCCTGAGGGCTGGTTGGGCTTTGGATACTGGTGTGGGACAAGGGGACGTGGTGTAGGGTGCCAGACCTGGAGGGGAAGGGGCTGGAGAACAGGAGGAAGAGGTTGGGGACCACTGAGTTAGGGGATGACAATGGCAAGGTCCCACGGTCTGACCTCCTTTTCCCTCACTCAACCCTCTCGGTAAACAGGGAACAAAGATGAGTTTTCAGCAGGGGAAAAAAAAAAAAAGGCAAACCAAAACAACAAAACACCAAAGCAGAAACAGATGTTATGTTCAAGCTGATCTCGCTGAGACAAAGAAATGAGTTCATCCAACGTGGAGGCAGTTGTGCTAACAAGGACAGAAAAAAAAATAAAAAAAATCCCCAGGACTAATTTCTTCATGCTTCAGAGTGAGCAAGAGTCCCACTGCAGAAGGCGAAGAAAAACGATCCCGGATGGGGTATCACGGGATAGCCCATCTGATCCAGAACGGCACAGGGCAAGCGAAGCTGAGAGCCCATTGCTGGAGCTGCCTGTAGCTCAGCACCGCTCCCAGCGCCGGTCCCTGCCTTACCTGCTGGCCGCAGCCGTAGGACAGCCACTCCTCGCGGTATCGGTCGAACCCACTGGAACACCTGCGGTGAGAAGCGGGGTTAACGCAGGGCAGGGACCCCACAGGCACTGCAGGCAACGTGTGGGGTGCTGACAGCTCCTGAGCTGCCCAGGAACCCCAAATACGACCCTGATGGGCACTGTGTGCAGGTACAAACAACGAGCAGAGGAGTGGAAAGGAGACACACGCGCTGGTCTCCAGAGGCATGGGGTTTCCAATACAGCTGTGCTGGAAGGACCCAAATGTTCCTCTTTACAGAGATGGAAAATGGTCAGGGCTTCTTCTCCAAGGAAAACAGAGAAGCAGAGGAATAGGAAAAATATATAGACTGAGTTTGAGTTTCCATTCCCTGGACTCTGTGCCAGGGCAAGGTCAAGATCTCCATGATTTTAATTTATTTTTTTCTCAACAACATCTGCACAGGAAAAGCACATTAAAGAAATTATAACTGACACTGGGAAAACACCAGCTACAGAAAGAGAGGAACTGAAGCAGTACACTGACCTTTGGAAAGCCTCTGGGGACTTCCAAAAACACGAAACACGGGCTCAGCTCGTACAAGCAGCAATTTTCCCAACTACCAACCAAGAAAAGAGGAGAAGCCACAAAGAACTTCAGGTCCTGCTGGGTTGCTGAGCGCTTTTGTGGCAGAGCTCCTGTGACAACCGGGGGCTCAGCATGAGCGAAAATGCTAACTGCATGGCCCAGAAGAGAGCTGAAAGGACGCCGGGGGGTTAAAACACTGAGCTGGGCTCAGGCTGTGAGTCCAAACCGTAGAAGCCACCCTCCCAGCTTCCCTGGAAAGATCGCGTTGGCTCTGCAAAACCAACGGAGTCGAAAGCCAACACGATGGGAGTAGACTTGCTCTAGCTTGCAATTTCCAGCACATGTAAGCCCTTTCCATCTGAGCTTTCCGTTTGTAACCGAAGCTCTCGGGGACCGAGCTGCCTACGTGCGGTTACAGCTGCAGCACGCGTGGGTTTGGGGCAAAGCACCGAGGAGTCACCACGCTGTAGGTGATGAGAGGAAACACAAGCGACAGCAGCTGGGATTTGCGAAGGTCAGGCTTGTGAACGCTGTCAGTTTGAAACAAGCAGAGTGACAAAGTGCTCGAATGCTGGGGTTTCAGCCCAAACCAGACCCAGACCGGGCCGCTGCATCCCGGGCCTGGGTTCGTGACCGGAGCCACCTCTGGTTTCACACATCGCTCAGTGGCGAGGACACAACATCCTCTACCCGTGGGGCAACTGGCACTGAAAAACACTTATCCCCTGGCTCCAGGGATGCTCCAGCCTGTGCTGACTGACGGGGTCACCTCTGCGATGCCTGTGGACCATCCCTGTCCCCGCTGCCCTGTCCCTGCCCGGCGCCTCACAGGAATCACCAGCGACCACAGCCTGGGGAGGCTGCAGAGAGGAGGGGGCGGCGCGGGGCGAGCCGAGGATGTGTGTTACTGGGTCCCCTCCCCTGCCGCCAGCTCTACATAACCGGGGCTGCAAAACCTCATTAAACGCTCTCCTGCTGGAGCTGAAGGAGAGCAGGGCACGGGATGGCTGCAGCGCTGGGACTGCAGCACACCGGCGTCCCCCAGCACAGCCAGCATTCCCAGCACAGCCAGCGTCCCCATCCTCGATGTCCGTGATCCCCCACTCTCCTTGCACGCCCCACCCTGAGCCAGGGCCGGTTTCCCCCATCTTGACTCTCCCTGACAAAATCCTGAGCTTCATTTCGTGCCCCGACTCGTTCAGCTTCTGCATCGAAGCGCTGGGACCAGGAACGCCAGCCCCAGGAAGCGTCTCCTCCTCATTGCTTGCAACCTGAGATCAGACTGCCACTTAATCACTGGCTGTGAGACAGTGAGAGCAACGCTCTAATAAAAAAATATATATATAAAAAAAATAAAACCACTTAAAAAAAAGGAAGAAAAGCCAGCAGCAGCAATAGCAGCATGGCAGGAGGTCAGCCCTGGAGTGACTCTTGCTCTCCCAGCTACACAAGCGTCAGCGAGAGGAGAGGTGGGAAGGGACCCGTCCACGCTACCTCTGCAGGACGTGGCACCAGCTGCAGTTGAAGGTCAGCTCCGAGGTCACGCACATTTCGCAGCTCTGATGCTGGAGACAAGCTGCAAAGGAGAGAGGAGAGGTGAACCAGCAAGGCGCCGGCACCTGCCTGGGGCACTTGGTTTTGGGAGAGCCAGCGATGGAGGCAGAACGCCAGCAGCTTCCGTCCCGAAAGGCAGCAGTGCCCCTTTCCCACGGGGACACCTGCCCCTGCCTCCGTTCTGACCTCAATTAGGCCAATAATTAACACACACCCCCACCCCGAAGACAACCTTGAGACCTGCTAACCCCATGGCTCCTCTGAAGACATTGCTCTCATCTGCCCTGGCTGCAAGGGGAACAAAATAGCAAGCCTTAAGGAAACAAAAATAAAATCACAGAATGCTTATTTATGATCTGCTCTGCAGGAGCCCTGCCTGCTGTTAAAATTGCCATAAAATACGCTGGGGAGGCACAGCCTTGGTGTCCTCGTGACGGATTTACTCCCCGCTCTGTATTTACAGACCGCATGACGACTTTCCCTCGTGGATCCTTGGCTTTGAACACTAAAAATGGATCTGGTTAGCGGGATGCTCGAGAAATTTCACTGTGGGGATGTGGAAACTGCCTCGTGGCCAGGCTGAGGGGAAGCAGCGTCCAGCAGAACTGCCTGCAGCGTGCGGGGCTCAGAGCAGGAATCTCAGCGGCCGGGCAGGTGGAAGGAGCCACCTGTGCCTCCTGCGTGACTTTTGCTCTTTATTTTTGCAAGAAGAGTGTTTGCAGTGCAGCCCCGCTGGCTCCTGCAAACAGCACGACTGCAGGCATGTGCTCAGGACCAGTGCAGGATGGGCCCTGTGTCTGCCAAGGGACGGAGATCCTGGGATGGTGCCAGCGGGACGGGCTGCTCTAGAGATGGGAAAACAAGGAACTGAGCCCCCCAGGACTTACTGGGCAGCGGGGTGAACTCCACGGCCGACATGCTGGTGATCCTGCTGGTGTCCAGCTCCACACGGTGGTACTCGTAGATGGTCCGGCGGCGGGACTCTGAAAGGCAGCAGCTGAACGTGAGGCTGGGCCCGGCCCCACGAGGGAATCCCAGTGCTGGGGGCTTTGCCGGATCCCAGCCAAAATCAAACGGGATGCAGGAGAGGACAGCGGTGGCTGCCAGGCCGCAGGAGCAGGAGGTGCTGGGGTTAGGGCATGGATCCCCTCTTCCCGAGGAGGCGCTCGGAGCTCTTGGACCCCTCTCCCTGACCAGAAGATGCCGAGATGGATGTGGTCCAGCCCTGCATCGCCCCAAGGAGCAGGGAGCTGCACAGCACATTGCTTGGCGGTGACTCACGGGCTCGCCAGCCTCCCCCGGAGCTCCTCCGGCGCTCTGCGGCCTCCATCCCTGCAGCCTCTGCCTCCCCCCTCTCCCTCACTCCTTGCCCCTTTCCTCCTCTTTCCCCGCTCTCCCTGGAGCCAGAGGGGTCTCTCCTGGGCTCGGGGTTCCCCCATGCATCTGCTGCTAATCCCCGTGGTGACACCATGACGGTGCCCCGGCTGTGTGCCACAGGGGGGCTGAGCAGAGGCACCCCTCCAGCACGGCCACGGCTCCTCAGCTCCACTCCTGGGCACCAGCAGGTGAGCAGGACAAGGTGCTCTTCCTCCCCGTCCCATCGCCTTCAAGCCTCATTTCTTCACCCTGCGAGGTTTTCTCATCCAGCCCCTGCATTTCCAGGCTGCTCCCCCTTCTTCGGGGCAGGCACGGGGAGCAGGAGGAGGGGGGCAACCTGGTGGGGAGGGGGCACCGACCCTCTGGGCCGAGGCTTTCACACAAAATTGTGGTGAGCGGGTAACAAACGAGGGACAGATGGCAGGCGCCAGAAATAACGAGCAGAAGCAAGAGCACCGGCACAGCTCGGGGAGGCAGGAGGAGCGTGGTCGGGGAGGCGAGAGGCTGAAGCAGCCTTTGCATCCTGCTCACTGTGTCTGGAACTCACATCACGTGTGGACCCCCAGGGACCCCCAGAACCCAACAGCCGCCTGCCCCCGTCCCCGCCGCAGCGACTCACCGGGCACCTCAGGAGATGGGTTGAGGATCATGAAGGCGTCGGACAGGCCGGCTTTCACGGGGTGCTGCGTGGCACTGATCTGCAGGACGGGCACCGGGATCTGCGGGGAGGAGAGGGCACGATGGAGCCCGGCTCTGCTCTGGGCTGGGGCTGCTCCATGGACCCCCAGCACCTCGGTGGCTCTGGGAATGCCCAGGCTCAGTGCACCGATGGTTCCCGGACCCAATCTGCCCCCGGACCTGTGGGATCCCCATGGAGCCCTGCAGCTCCCCCCCAGCCCAGTGGGACCCCCGGGTCACACCGTGCCCTCCCCACCTCTCACCTCCTTGTACCCGAAGACGATCCTCCCGGTGTTGTGCAGGGCAGCCTGGAAGGTGAAGCTGCCCATGTCCTCCTTGCCCTGCAAGTACACCTTGTCCCACTGCACCACAAACACCGTCCCTGGGGGCAAACCAGAGCAGGTCACCCTCTCGCCTCTCCTCACCCCGTGTCCCTACAGCCCCATTTACCGTCATGTCCCTGCAAAGCTCAGCACCCCGTCCCCAGCACCTACCGAACGCCCCAGCCACCCCTACCCAAACCCGCCAGGCATCCCCAGGCACCAACCAGCCCCCGCTGCTCCCGTCCCCCTTCCCCACCCAGCTCCAGCCCCGTTATTTGGGTCCGAGAGCCGAGTTTTGCCCAGTTTCAAGGGGAATGCGGCGGGGTCAGCGCTCACCGTTGTCCAGGTACTGGACGGTGGAGTTGCGCGAGTAGCTGGGGTTGAAGTTGGCCATGAGGGGTGCCACGTACTGCGTGGCCGTGAGCATGCGGTGGATGACGTCCCCCATGAAGATAAACCCTGCGAGGGCAGAGGAGGGTGAAGCGAGCCGCGAGGTCGTAGCCCGAACCAGGTCCCCGGGGAACGCCGCGCCGGCCGCCCCCAACTCACCTCCCGTGGCGATCGTCACCTGCCGCAGGAGGTGGCCGTAGAAGGGGAAGTCAAAGGAGAGGACGATTCTCTGTGGAGGAAAAGGGGGTGAGAACAGCGGTCTGGTGGTGGAAAATGTCTGTGCAGGGTGCGGGCACCGGGACGGGTCTGTGCCCATCGGCATCGGCTCTGCTCTGCCTTGGAGCAAGCTCCCGGGGCTGGTGCACAGAGGGACGGGAGCGGGATGGGAGCAGGTACCCAGCACCCACGGCTCGTCCCCTTCTGCCCCACAGGGCTGGCTCTGGGGAACCCCAAACACTTCCTACGCCTCGGTCTCCATCAGGAGATGTGCAGGGGCTGCTGCACCCCGGGCGAGCTGACCCCCAGGGAAATCCCTGCTGGGAGAGGGGACCCGGGGACAGCCCAGGCTGCGCCAGGTCCCGTGGGGGCTCACCGAGGCCTGCCGGTGCGTGTTGGAGAGGATCCCGTGGATCTTCACGTGGCTCCTGTTGGCTGCTGCCATGTCGACCCACAGCCCCCGCAGGCGCGCATCCCCCGGGCCGTAGGTGCGGGACACGTAGTAGCTGTGGTTGTCCTCCTGTGGTGGGGGGACACAGGGGACGGCGTCGGTGCGGCTGCTCCCCGGGGACACAAAGCCCATGGCACAGCTCAGAGCCCCGAGCTCGGTGCAGCCCAGCGGCGGAGCTCCTTGTGCTCAGCCCCTTCGGACCCCAGCCCGCGCCCCCCCGGTCCAGCCCCAAAACCCCCTTGCCCCCGCGTCTGCCCAATGTGTTCCCAATAAACCGGGGGGGAAGGAGCCAGGATGGGAGCGCGGAGGAGCTGGCTGCCGAGCTCCTGAGCTCATCGCTGACTCACTGGGACGTCCTCGCCTGTCACCTCGCTTCGGTTACGGGACTGGGAGAGGTTCGGACACACAAACAAGCGGCAGTGCGGCGCCGTGGGTGTGCACGGCTCCTGCACCCCGAACCCGAAGCATTCTGGGGCGAGAGGCTCTCCGAAAGGGCTCCGGCAGCTGGGGCATGGATAGAGGCAGGGACTGGCAGCATCCCTGGCCTGGAACACGGCCCTGCTCTTGGGGCGGGTGCTGCTCGCCCCCCGACACCGCCAAGCCCTGGGGAATCGCTGCCTTCCCCCCACCGGCACCCACAAGCGCGGCCGCACCCTCCCTGCGGCTTCCCGACGCCCTTCGGTGCCGTGCTGTGGTTGGGCTGCTTGGGTTGGGATTTAAAAACGCTTCCACATCGGGGATGTTCCTGGCTGCTGGCCCTTCTCCGGCCCCAGCCCTGGTCAACGAGCGAGGCCGGGCGGGAGCTGGAGCGGAGCGGAGCCAGCCCGGCCCCCCCGGCCCTGTAGCCGCGCTCCCTGCGCCACCCTCACCCTGTGCCCCCCTCGCCCATCGCTTCTCTCGTCCTCGCAGCCCCTCAGAACAATTCGTCGCTCACCTTCCTCCTCCTCCGCTGCCCTCCCTCTCTCCCCAGTCCCTCTGGGGTTTGCAGGGTGCCCCCGCGGAGCTCCCCAGGGGTCCCTTTACCAGCAGCTCAGTTCTGTTTTCTCACCGTTTCTCTCCTGCACCACCTCCTCCGTGAACTAATCCCACTGAATCCACAATCGGCTGCCAGCAGAAACCCCAGGAGGAGTCCCAAGGCACCAGAGCGGGGTCCTCATCCCACGGAAAGCATCCCGCTCCGAGCCCATCACAGCCTGGGGGACCCCGCGTCCCCCCCAGCCCTGCCACAAGCAGCAGGGCAGGAGTTAGGCACAGCAGAGGGGTGAGAGCTGGGTGCCACTTCCCTGGGGGTGACACTGCTGCCACATGCTTCCACCAGCAGCCATAAAAATAAAGCAAGAGCCCCCCTGGACCTGCACAGCCCCTCATCCCCAGCAGCATCCCCGCTGCAACGTGGCACCGCAGCGAGCGGAGCATCCCCAGGCTCCCCAGCCCAGGGCTGGCCCTTGGGTGCCCCCGGGGACCTGGCAGGGCTCGGAGCAGCCCCCGGGCACGGCTGCCTCCCCAGCAGGCTGTAATTACCCCCCCCCATGCTGCCAGGATCCAGCCCCACGCGGTAAATCAGGGCCAGCATCTCCGCCAGCTCCCTGCCCAGCCTGGAAATAGCTCGGGGCAGTGGCAGGGCCGGATCCTGCCTCGGGGGGGTGCGGGGGGCAGCGTCGGGCCCCCGACTCACCACGATCCGCGTCTCGTTGGCCGGCAGCGTGTCGATGGCCAGGCTGCGCCCCACCAGGTCCTGGCTGATGTGGGTCCCCTCCGGCCCCGCCGAGGGCTCCCCAGCTCCGAGCCGCCCTTCGCCCACCGCGGGGCTCCCGGGGGGGCGTCCTGGGAGGGGAGGGGGGCACAAGGAGGCGTCAGCGTGGGGCCAGGCTGGCAGCAGCCCTGTCCCCCTGCAGGGCTGCCTCTGCCTGGTGTCACGAGCCCGGTGACCCCCAGCACGGGGACGGGGACGCAGGGAAGGGGCACCTTGGGTCAGGGGGCACGGGCAGGGGATGACAAGGATGGGGGGGCAAAAAGAGGCAAAACACCTACAGAGCTGCCCCCTGCCCGGCTCCCACCCTGCACGAGGAGGGGGCAGCAAGCCCTGGGGACAGGGGGGCTGCAGCAACGGGGCTCTGGCACGGCCGTGTCCTTGTCCGAGCAGGAGGGGCTGAGCCGGCAACGTCCCCGGCCGTGGGTCCCCAGCTCCCCGCTGCCCTGGGGGCTCCAGGCGCCCACCTCAGCAGCCCCTTTCCCAAGTCCCTGCCTGCTGCATCCCTGCCCAAGGCCAGAAGGCAGGGGGGAGGATGAGGAAGCTGCTTGGGACCAGCTCTGGAGGCTCATGAGGTTTCCTGGCAGCTCCGCACGGCGTGGGCAGCGCCGCCGGCATGCGCTCGCCCACGGCACGGGGACACACGGCAGGGACAGAGCCGGGACGCGTGGGAGAGCAAAAACACCCGTGGGGGGACCAAAAACACCCGTGGGGGGACCAAAAACACCCGTGGGGGGA
>CM021791.1:4658366-4690817 GCA_011076525.1 Nettapus auritus | reverse complement strand
GGGGGGGGGGTCTGGGGAGGGCTGAGGGGACTTGAAGGGGCTCGGGGGGGTCCCTCGGGGACCTGAGGGGGGCTTAGGGGGGACCCTCGGGGGGCTGAGGGGGGTCGGGGGGGGCTGATGGAGGCTCGGGGGGCTCGGGGGGTCCCTCCGGCCGCTGAGCCCCCCCCATGCCTGCCCGCAGTATGCTCCGGCTGCAGAAGAGGCTGGCCTCCAGCGTCCTGCGCTGTGGCAAGAAGAAGGTCTGGTTGGATCCCAACGAGACCAACGAGATCGCCAACGCCAACTCGCGTAAGGGGGCGTGGGGTGCCTCGGGGGGAAAAGGGAGGTGTTGGGTGGGCTAGCTGGGGTCCCTCGTGGAAAAGGGAGGTGTTGGGTGTGCTGGGAGGGGCTTTTTGAGCTGCTCAGTAGCGGTGGTGTTGGCCCAGGTAAAATTCTGACATCTGGGCAGCTGCCGTGTGCTGGGGGGTTCAGTCACCACCAGGATTTGCAGAGTTCCCCCATCACGATCACGGGAACGTGGTGCCCGGCGGGGTCTGGTGGTACACTCAGTACAGGTTGTTCTCTGAGATGACAAATGAGGGAGAAATGGGATGGGGAAAGAGCATCTCCAAAGCCCCTTCGTGCTGTTGGAGTCAGGTCTGGCTTGTCGATACCCAAGCTGGCTTGCAGTTTGTCTAACGCGGTTTCTCTTAGCCCATAAGATGCTGAACGTGTTTATTCCTCCAGGTCAGCAAATCAGGAAGCTGATTAAGGATGGTCTCATCATCCGCAAGCCTGTGACCGTTCACTCCCGTGCTCGATGCAGGAAGAACACCTTGGCCCGCCGGAAGGGCAGGCACATGGGCATCGGTGAGTGCTGGCTTCAGAGGACTGAGGCAAACATTTGTGTTCTGTGGTGCCTGGCGCTCCTACGAGCTTGCGTTGAGCAAAGTTCTGTAAAGATCTCGCTGCGGAGTTCGTTGTGTGTTAGCAGAGGAGGATTAAATGCGAGCAGAAGCATTGTGCCCACCTGGCAGAAGCCTGGTCGCATTCTTACCTCGTTTCCTCCC
This sequence comes from Nettapus auritus, assembly GCA_011076525.1. NCBI lineage: Eukaryota > Metazoa > Chordata > Aves > Anseriformes > Anatidae > Nettapus > Nettapus auritus. Next base: position 4,689,768 of record CM021791.1, on the reverse strand, counting down.
CCTAGGTAAGAGGAAGGGTACGGCCAACGCTCGTATGCCCGAGAAGGTGACCTGGATGAGGAGAATGCGCATCCTGAGGCGCCTGCTCCGCAGATACAGGGAGTCCAAGAAGATCGACCGCCACATGTAAGCCTGCCGCACCAGCACCCAGCCTCGGGTTGTGGGGAGCACGTCCCTGCGTCTCCCTCGTTGTAGGCAGCTCTGCAGCCGGCCCCTTGGTGTGGAGCTTGCTGATAAAAAGAAATCCTCTCTAGAACGCGTGCGCCAGGAAGGGCGCGAGGCGTCTGGAAGCCGCAGTGCTTTGATCCCTGGGCAGCCTCTCACGGTTCCTTCTGTTCCTGTAGGTATCACAGCCTGTACCTGAAGGTCAAGGGCAACGTGTTCAAGAACAAGCGGATCCTGATGGAGCACATCCACAAGCTCAAGGCAGATAAAGCTCGCAAGAAGCTCTTGGCGTAAGTGCTGCCCCGCTGTTAAGCTTCTGAGTTGTGGGAATGATTTTTGTTAAGTAACTGCAGGCAGGTCATCCCGGGGGGCTCCTGCCTCCGGCGGCTCTGCCCGGAGCCCTGGGGAAGAATCAGAGCTGGGTAGGGCTGGCTGGGAGCGGAGCAGCACGTCGTCCTGGCAGAGCTGTGTGCCTTGCACTGCCGGGGGATCAGGGGAACGTTGCTCGTGCTGCTGTGAACTGGGAGATCTGACCCTGCCGCTTAGATCAGTGAATGACTGACGGGGGGAAGCACGAGGCAATATTTTTCCAAAAATCCTGATGCAAATTTGATTGAAAAAACAAAGCTGCCGTTTTTACCTTGGCCTCTAGGGAAGATGAGAGCCGTAAGGGCTTGAGGGAACTCAGACCGCTGGCGTCCTTCTCAGGAAGCTGCGCTTCCAGCCCTCCTCATACCTGCACGTTCACGAGCTCTTTTATTTCTTGCAGTGACCAGGCTGAGGCTCGCAGGTCCAAGACCAAGGAGGCTCGTAAGCGCCGCGAGGAGCGTCTGCAGGCCAAGAAGGAGGAGATCATCAAGACCCTCTCCAAAGAGGAGGAGACCAAGAAGTGAACAGCGTCTGGCTTGTGTACATAGTGCTTTCCATCCACAGGGGTTCAATAAAACGCCGCTTCCAGAGCTGCTGCGCCCTCTGTGGCTCCATGGGGGGCTTCCAGAGCTGTCGTGGGGCTGGGGAAGGACTGGGGGTGAAGGGGGGAAGGACTGGGGGGTGAACTGAGGAAGAACTGGGGGTGAAGTGCCCACATCTCCCAGAGGAGGCTGAGCGTGTCCCAAACCTGCATAGAGGGACCCTGCTGGACCTGGGGTCCCCCAATGTGTCACTGCCCCCCAGAGCCACCGGGGTGGCTGTGGGTGGGCACAGAGCGGCCCAGGATGGGGGCACGGAGCCCTCGGCCTCCATTTAATGGCCCAAAAGCACGGCTGGTGCTTTTTTTTAAAAAAAGAACATGTCCCGAGGAAGGCGAGGCTTGGAAAATGGTGTTTATTGGTACTTATAAATACAAACATCGGGAAGAGTCCATGGAGACAGACAACCACCTAAAGGACGCTGCTGAGGCGTTCGAGCTACCTTGCGCTGTCACCCTGCCCGAGAAACAAAACCGAACAGAACAGAAGAGGCTTTGGGTTCTGGACTCGGGAGTTTTTTCCCCCCAAATTCTGCTCTGGTACAAGGCAGCAGGCGGCTGCAGCCCACTTTCAGCTCCTCCTGGCTCAGCACCACCTGCACCCCACGCTCTGCTCCCCCAAAAAATAACAGAGTGGGGAGCTCTGCAGGTGGGAGCGCAGAGGATGCTGGCTGAGGAGGGAGAGGCCGCGGTGCTGGAGAGGCTTTGAATAAACAGCAGGGACTGAAAGCAGCCTGCGGAAGGAGCTGGCAGCAGCCTCGCAGAGGCGGCACGCTGCCTGTCCTCCAACAGGCTTCATTAAACACACACCGGGGAGAGGAGGCTGAGTTACATGGGGCTGGTGGTGGTCAGCGACCTTCGGAGCATCCTCAAAGCGAGTCCCCGGTGCGAAACTGAGCCCCGGGGACCCCAAAGAGCCGCTCCCGCTGCAGCCAGCTCCTCCCCACGGCAGGACTCAGGCAGGAGGGGAGCCCCCAACCTCGGCTGCCGGCAGCTGCGCCGATGTAAGACCTTAAGACGTGCTCCTGAACATAGCCACGCGCTCTCCCTCTCGTCCCGGGGCGCAGGAACACGGTTGCTCACTTGTCAGCTCCTCTCCCACAAACCCGTTACGGTTTCACCAAGTCCTGCCCCGTCACCCCCCCGGCATTTCCCCCTCTGCTCGCGTCTCATCCTGGGCGCATGGAGGCAGCAGCGCAGAGCCGGCCCGGGCACCTGAAGCACCGGGGTGAATCCCACCTGAAATGCCCCAAAAGCGGCTGCCGTGGGCACCCCCTGGCAGCCGGGAAGAGCCGGCACATGGAAAAATCTCGTTTCATTCGTTTCATCCTTCTCCACTTACCTGCGGAAGATGCCGAAGTCAGGAGAGCACCCGGCCCCTTGGCGCGGCGCCGAGCGAACATAACCCGGGGCACAAAGCGAACGACCCAGGGCACAAAGCAAATAAATCCAGAGCACGACCCCGCTCCTCCCGCTGCGTTGCGGGGTCCTTGTCTCTTGGCCAGGGCAATGAGCGGCAGAACCCCACTGCCCTACTTCGCTTTTCCTCCGGGGGTAGGATGGAGGCTCGAGGGGAAAGGACGGGCAGAGCGGGGGACTTACGGTCACCGGAACAGACTCTAACTCGTCCCCCTACATGGAGGGGGATATTCTCATCACTGGGGTAAAACCTGAAATGCAAAACAAATTCAGACACCCAATCTCCGGGAAAAAACAGGCCGAGGAGCCTTAACGAGCGCAGCCTGCAGCGCAGCTCGCTTTCCGTGTGAAAACCTCCCCAGCGGGCCGCTGCAGGCTCCGAGTGGTGGGGAAAAAAAATAGTTTGAATTGTTTCCGTAACTTTTGTTTGGTAAATCTCAGAATTACTGAATTACAAATCTGTAGGGAAAAAAAAAAAGCAGGATGTGGGAAAGGTAAAAAAACAACAACTGAGCCTGACGTTACAGACCTCGAGCTATATCACAACAACCTAGGAAGCCGCTGAGCCGGATGCTACCGAGCACAAAGGGGATGAACTCCAACGTGAGCATGCTCAGGGCGCTCAGCCGGGAACGGGAAGCAGAGGAGCACGAGGAAGCCGTGCCTCAGCAGCTGCTGCTTCGTCCCCTCACTGAAAAACGGACACGGAACTCGTTGGGGTTTTCTTTTCTTTTTTTTTTTTTCTTCCCCCTCCTGGCCAGCGGATGCAGGGTTAAAGCACGATCCTTCCTCTCCCTCTCGCAGTTACGGCTCCAACCTCAGCAGCAGCAGCAGTCCTTTTGGGTTCGCAAAAGCCTCCCCTCCTCTCCGCAGCGCTTTTGTCTGAGCATGCCCAGCAGGAATGGTTCCGAGTTCTCCCGATCCACCTACAGAAAAAGCCGACAGCTCCAGCTCCGGAGTTCAGCGGTTTGCTGGAGCAAGTGGGGGTGTGGATGTATGCGTATGGGTGGCTACGGGGGCCTGGCGCCACGGCCCTGGTCACTGGCCCTTGCGAATGACACTGGGATCGCTTTCCTCGAGGGTACTGGTGTCCACCGTGACTCTACGGGTGTCATTAAATACTCAGTCCGCGAGGCTGGTCGCCGCCGCCGTCATAGGATGATGCAGCATCTGCAGAAGCGCTGTCTGCTGCCCCCGACCGACGGAGGGGGTGTCACGGGCGCGAAGTAGGCATGGACTTTGATGTTGGGGAGGTGGGTCTGCAACGACAAACACAGCCTGCGGAGTAACAACGGCAGAGGCAGGGCAGCGGCCAGGCAAAGAGGTTGGAACCGGCCTGGGTCACTGCTAGGACTACAGACACGAAAAAGGCTTATAAAAAGCAGGGTCGGACTCCTTGAGTTCACCGCTGTGATTTCCACACACTGCAGGTGATTCTGTTAGCAGAAAACAGCTGCAGAGAGTACGAAGTGATGAGTCCCTTCCCTCCGCATTAATCCTGCACTAAACTCAGGGGAACAGAACAGCCCCGCACCGCCCCGCGTGCTCTCTGCAAACAAACCGGGGTTCCTCTCCCGCTTTTATGGGTGGGGAAACTGAGGCACGGTGCTCAGAGCTGCTCCGGCTCCTCGCCCACCCAAAGGGCCACGTAACAATTCCAAAAACCCAACGGACACAGCAATTACATTTCTCCCCGAGCAGGCAGCATCCACCCCCACAAAGGCTTCTGAGCACAGGAGCGCTCCTCGTTCTATTAATTTGCTAGCCGATGGATCTCAATACTTCTAAGAGCAAGCACCAGACCATCAGGAACCTAAAGCCCCTCCAGATAAAGCAACCAAGTCACAGCCCTAGCAGTGCTTCTATTAATAATAATCACCACTATTAATTTTACCCTGAGTCTCTTGATCCCCGCCCGCGTGATCTGCTGGCAGTCGTACAGTTCTATCCTCTCCAGGCTGTGGCAGCTTTTCAGGTGCTCCAGGGAGGCGTCCGTGATCAGCGGGCAGTTGTCCAGCTCGATCACCTCCAGGCGGTCGTGCGCGCAGGCGCCGTTTCCCAGGTGGCGGATCCCGTCGTCCGTGATCAGCTCGCAGTGGGACAAGCTCTGCACCCAAACGGAGACGGTTAGCGGCCTCTGCCACCAGCAGCAAACGCCCTGCCGGGGGTGTTTTGGGACGGGACAACCTGGCCCAGGTTTTGTAGGTGAAACGCCCGCGGGTGCTCTCCGGGCGCTGGAGCCACCCCTGGGGTCCCGGGGGGGGAAGGCGAGGGGAAAGGCGGCCTGGGAAGGATGAGGCCCAGGGCCAGGAGAAAGGACAGCGAATGCTCACTGCAAGGGAACTGAATAAATGCCTCTGCTGTTGAAGAAGTCTCCTTTGTAAACCTGTGGCCTCGCGCATCACAGGCAGGACCCTGGTGCTGGGTGTAAGCAGCAGCAGGAAGGCAGCATCACCACCTGCCTGGTGCTTTTTTGGGCTGCACGTTACAGGTTCTGGAGGTGCCCTTGGTCTAGGAGAGGGCACCAGCCTGCTGCTTTTCACAGGGGCACAGGTTATTGTGCGTCTCGGGTTAGAGGTGAGAGGGGCTGCAGGCTCCTCTCCCACACATTTACTGGCAGCCTGCCTCGTGGACAGACTCTGCTAAGCTTGTTGAGGAAAACCAGAGGCTGCTACCAGGAGGATTCAGTGTCCTCTAACTCATTTTCAGGCAGCTGTGGGTGCCTGGCACACGATTCGTGCTAGCAGTAGGGAAGGGACAATAGGTTCTCCGGGGTCAAGTTTCCAGCTGAATTCTTCTAAGACTTTGCAACACATCAGTGAAGTCAAAGAGACAAATCCCCACAGGCAGGGCTCGAAATCCCTTTGTCTGCAGGGAGAAAACGCTCAAAGTCTCACTTTTAACACTCACCAGAACCTGAAGCCGCGGACAGTGTATGGAGAGCTGGATTAGCGTACTGTCTGTTATCTGGAAAAGAGAAAAGCCTTTTCATGTCGGACGCTTGGCACAAGGACTTTTTACCCCCCTGCCAAAGACCAACTGCAGACTTCTGCCTAATCCATGGCTGTGTTATCCACAGGCATCGTCCTGAGCTCCTCAGGACTCATCTCCTGCGTGACCAAGCTTCGGAGGTTCGCATTTCTCCGCTCCCGTACAGAAATCAACTCGCGTCCTTCCAGGACTGCTGGGGCACGGGCACTGCTGCTGTCCTGAGCCTCCCGAAGCAGCCCTTGTGAAGCAGGCGAGCAGAAACACGACGACTCCTAAATGTTTGTCTCTGAAGTACACGGGGTGTTCAAAGCCCTTCCAACAGCTCCCTGGACTGAATTGTTCATTATTTCTTCAGGAAGACAGCGACTCAGCACAATGGGTTTCTCATCTAAAGGCTTTCAGAGGGAACTCGCTGGGCTGCCTTTATTCCATGCAGCCCAAGGACACAGCCCGATTTTTCTTCTTCCTTTTTGGGTTAACTTTAAATCGCTTCCTGTCTGGACTACTGTCATTTCCTCCTACGACCTCCTGAGTTTCTGCCCCACGAACACCAGGAAGCACAGAACACTGGGGTTGCTGCGTTCTCATCGCAGGAAGCAAAACCCAGATACCTCAATCAGCTTCAAATCTGCCCTTAAGGCTGGAAATCTGTCCTGGGATCCTGCGTAACGTCAAGTATTTTTCCCTGTCAAGGTTCTCCTGAAGCAGCAACCAGCTTATGGCACGTCCCTACAGGGCAGCACAGCCCTGGAACTAACGAGAATACCTGCGGCCAGGGATGTCCACAGCCAGGCTCGTTATCCTGCATCCCACTGCCTCTGAGGAAGGCTAAGACTAGAACGGGCACCCCGGTTTTATTCCAGGTTGTTTCCATGTCCCGTGTACAAAATTCACTGCTGTCCCATCAGTCTGCTTTTTTTATTTCTCTAAGAAAAAACAACCAACCCAATTTCCTTTATTCCTAGCAATGTTACATGGCACAAACCTTCCCTACGTGCAAAGATTTTATTCTGGGACTTTACCTTGCATCGTTGTGTGAGTTATGACCTTTGCCACATGACCTCCTAGACACATCTAGCTACTATTAAAGATCTATTTTATTACACTTACGGTAGCGTTTATTGCTATGAAACGCAAACAGAGGATTAAACTACAAAGTCAACGTTGTCTTGTCCAAAGACATCTGATCTTTTTCCTCGGGATCCTAAATCCAGCTCCCATTCGGAGACAACCTGCTGCTTTTTCACCACCTTTCCACACCACTGTGATTGTGCTAAAAAACCCACAAGTAACTGCCAGAGGCGGCACCTCCTACCTGGACGCACTCTTCCAGGTCCATTTTTTCAAGCTCGTGGCAGTTCTGGGAACAAGCAGAAGACCAAACACAAAGTAAGTGCCAAGTTTAGACAGCAAACACAAGGACACAAGGCAGACAGCCCTTTTTAACAAGGGTTTTTCTCCATGAAATGGCGGGACGGAAAAGAAAGCTCGCTGCTTCTTTACGAGCACCACCAAATAGTAAAGGAAATCCAGCAATTTCCCTCATTTAAAGGCATTGGGATTTTTTTTTTTTTAATTCATAGAAAGTAAAAGGGTTTAAATGCAGGGTCAGCTGTACAGAACACAGATTAATCTAGAACAAACACTCAATTTTGTTGCTCCCAAGCATTTAACATTTCGCTTAGTTCAGATGCACGTCCTCTAAGGTGCGTGGGTCAGGACAATGCTTAAGATACCAGAAATTACGTACAGCCTGGCTTCCATCTGAACTTCAAGAGGAAAAGCATCACAGCACTCGAGAGAGAAGGCTGCTGTTCCTTCATATCAGTCACGAAAAGAAAGCAAAGATACTTGAAGAAGAGTGGAAACGAGCACTTACCCTAGCTAGAGTGGTAAAGCCCACATCTGTTAGCTGAGAACACCTCGCGACTTCTAATATTCTGCACAGAAAGAATTGATAATGACCATGGTGGAGCCGTTTTGCTTTTCAGAGTTTCATTAAAAGCTTCCAGCAACCCAGAAAAGCCTGCCCCGCTTTGGGCTGTGCTCTCTGAGGATGGTCTGCACAGAGCAGCCACCCTCTACACCTGAGGTGACAGGAGAAGAAAAGAAGTCAGGCTACAGGGGAACTCCACGGCTCGCTCAGTCCGTGCCTGCTACGAGGCAGGGCAGGTCTGGGCTGGAGTGAGGCGCTCAACAAAGAAAAACTTGTCCTGATTAAAAAAAACCTCTTTAAGTAAAAAGCAAGCACCTGCAGGGTGCTGGAAGTCCACCCTTTGGAGCGACAGCACGAATTCCATCTGCTATAAAATCACCACGAACACCCTGCCGGTATCGCACGTTAAGAGGAAACAGTACTGTCTAAACGCGTTTTTGGTTCTCAGGACCGAAGTAACCGAACCTCAGCTGCTGTCCACAAAACAAAACAGAAGTAGATACGCAATGGTTTGAAGCGAGAGCTTACCTCAGCCTGGGGCAGTTCTGTCCCAGGGCGTTGAGGATGGCGTCGGTGATGTTGCAGCAGCCCGAGGCACACAGGGATTGCAGCTTGTGGCACCCTCTGCATATCGTGATGAGCCCGTCGTCTGTTATTTGCTACCAGAGAAACAACAACATCACAAGCCGTAACGGAGGAGGGGGGAGAGCAACACGCCGCACATTTTTCCTCTCGGATTTCCAACCAGGAACTTAACCGAGGCCAAGTTATGCTTCTTTCAACCCCAAAACGCATTTCACCGGAGCTGAAGCAGGCTGAGCCGTGCTGCGGTGCCTTGTAAACGTTCCCGAAGCGATCCCACACGCACGGGGATGGGTTTGAGCTGGGCCTGGATGTCAGGAGGAGGCGCAGGAGCACCCGGCCCGAATCTCCTTCCTACCTCTGCAGCCCTGGCTTGTAAAACCCAAACACGTGAGCGTTTTGGGACCACAACGTGAGAGGTAAGAGCCCACCTCACGGCCCAGACCCTGCCGAACTGACACCACAGCAACCCCAGCAGCCCGGCTGTGGCCCCAGATACCGAGGGCCCGTCTCCCCACATCCCCCAGGGGCCTTGCCCACCTCCCCGGGACTGCCCATCCCCGCTGCATCGGACCAACTGCGTGGTATTACGCACAAAGAGCCCGCCCTGGCTTCATTTGGGGCGTAAATACACATTTTTGGCCCCGCAGAGCAACTGGTTCAGAGTCCTGAGCGGGGAAATCGCACCTCTTGGTTCAGGGTGAGGAGAGCGGGGAGGAAGCTGGCTGGAAGGCCGCGCGGGCATTCCAGCCCCATGGAAAGAATTTCCCCAGCTAGTCCTGCAAAGGAGTTCAGAAGCCCTGCGGGCAGGGCAAGGAGACAAACAAAGCCGACGAGCTGAATGCAGTGACACTGTTTTGGGGGCTTATTCAACATTGCTGAGCACTCCCAGAAAGCTGTTTTTCATCAACTGTTTTTTAAGAGTCTCGTAAATTTACAACTGCCCTGACTGCAGAGATGATGTTTCTGGGATCGGGTACGTTCTGCGTGGTTCTGCTTAGGGATGGCCTCAAAACGCACGCGGGCTGAGCCGGGAAGTCGCAGGGCAGCTTACTTACTAAGCACGTCTGAAGGTTTAAAGTCACCAGTTCAGGACAATGTGCGCCGATGTATTTGAGAGCTTCATCCTCAAGCTGGAAAAAAAAAAAAATAGAGGCTGAAACAACCTGTTAACACTTGAAACAACCTTCAAAAGGAAGCTGTGAGAACAATAAAACTGTGGTTGGGACAGCTGTGGGGGAGGAGGGCGATGCAGCCTCAAAATATAAGCGCGGGCCGTTCTGTACATCGCAGGAACGGAGTTCAAAGACCCACAGCACAAAGTTACTGATTTAAAGAACGGCTGATCCGATCAAACGTGCGATTAACAAAGCAAGTCGTGAAGTCAGAAACTCTTTCAGGGAATTAAGGCAACGCTTCACTAGCGAGGGCCCACGAGGAACTGCCTTCATACTGCAACAGCGGAGCTCTCAAAAAAAAGGCAGTATTATTTCGACATGAGGAGCACAAACACATCCGCGTTGCTTTCTGAGGATAAAAAAAAAGCTTGCTATTCTTAAATCTATACGAACAGATGGCAAATAATTGATAACAAGGATGTACTACCATCAATATTACTCATGACTCTATAAATTACTAGAAACTCAAGCTGTTTCCATGACCTGAATCCTCAAAATAGGCTGAGACTGTTATTATCTTTAATCAAGCCATTTTGACAGCCGCATATACCCACCTCCCATGTTAAAAAAAAACAACAGCCATAAACATTTAACGAAAATTGCCGACTATTGCCCTTCCCGCCGGGCTGGCTTGTGCACCCAGGGGTGTCGCTGCCTTGCGCACGCACGAGGCGTTGCTGCTTTGCCCATCACACAAACCTTTTAGGACTTTGTGTCCTTGGAGAAATGCGCTTTTTGCCAGGTAAAAAAAGCGTATAGCTGGTTGTCTATATGCAGCAGACGAAAATGGCACTTAGTGACTCACGCCTAAGGAATGCCTGCCCCAAGAAAAAAATAAATCCAAGCCAAACAAGTGCTGACGGTGTCTGGGGACGAGGACCCAGCAGATGAGAGCGACCAGCTGCCGGGTCCCAAACACGGGGATTTCTCTGACCAGCTGGAAGGTCCAAATGACACGGCAAGGCAATTCCATCACCGCTGCAGATGAAAGCCCTGTCATGCTCTCTAAAATTTTCTGAGCCTTCCAAACCGGATGGGTCCAGCCACGAATAATAAAGTTATCTTTTCTGTAGAAAAAAATACAGGTTTGCTCCGTGTGTTCCTGATGGGGGGAGAATGATTCTACAGCTAGACAGGCAATTTGTTCGCCGTCCCACTGCTCACGCTGAGCTCAGGCTATTAAAGAATTTCCAAAAAAAAGCAGTTCATCTCCACCAGACATATCGTGAATGATTTCAGTAATGCAACAATTCTGGACACAGAAAACCCCACAACGCTTCACCCCCAACCCTTTTGGTTTCAGCAGACATCAGCCAGCTGCTGCAGCTTGTTGGAGCTCTGCGGAGCCGTACCTGTGTGCAGCCCTTCAGGAACAGGGCTTTGAGCCCCCCGCAGCCTCTCACCAGGGCCTGGATGCCATCCTTCGTCACTTGGTCGCACCAGGAGATGTTCAGCTGTTCCAGCAGTGGGCACCCCTCGCTTGGGAGGCGAAAGGAAAAGCGTGTGGCAACTTTTTGTTTTACAAAGGACATCCTGCTTCGAGTCAGAACTAGGAATTCCCGGTTTTTGGGACCTACACGAGCACAGACGCACACCCGCACCCCACGCTGCCTTGTCGAACACCTCCGGGTGTGAGCAGCTTTCCAGAGGCGCTGTCAGGAGCTCTAGACGGGCAAAGCCAGGCCAGCGTTCCCCCTTCTGGGCACCCCCCAGCTCCTACACACAGTTTCTGCGCTTTCTGGACCCAAACACAACCAAACCGCCCGCAGGCAGAGCCAAACATGGGGCTGATCTCCACCGCGCTGCTTCTGACCTTCCAGATCTAACTCTGCATTTACTGATCGCTGCCAGCAGGAGCAACACGCAGTGCAATGGGCAATCAAGAAGTATAGGTGCTGTCAGGTATTTAAGGTAGCTGCAGCACAAGTTTGACCATTTGAAATTAGGGACGAAGACCCTCAAGGGAAGAAAAACCAAGCTCAGAGTACTTTAACGTAGCCACAAAAATAAGATAACCATTCATTTGTTCTTTTCAATCCATGTTTTTCTGTTGGTACCTCGGTGAACCCTCCATTTTTTTCCCCCGTGATACAGCTTTCCTTTTATTTCATTCTACCGGGACACTACTTGAAACTTGTTATTATTATTATTATTATTTTAAAGCTTAAAAAAGGCAAACTGACTAAGCCTTTTTCTTCCCCTACACCCCCAATCCCTCGTCCAAGACTTCAATGCAATGTAATTCTTCTGCCGCTAATAATCGCCAGGATGGATACGAACAAGTTTAAGGGCAGCTTTTACTGCATCCTCGTCCCCTGTCTCTGCAAACCAGGAGGCACCACACGTGGACACTGAGCTCTGCTGGGGGATGCCTGAACCCTGACCACGGTTAAACCTCAGCCTACTTCAGTTTCCTCCAAGGCACACAAGGAAGACGGGGCTGCAGCGGGTCACACTACCTGGAATCAACGGGCAAAAGTCAACGTTGTCAACTCCTACCTCAGTGCTTTCAGGGACAGGTTGGTTATGGAAGTGCAGGAAGCCAAATCAAGGTGCCTGAGCTTAGAGCAGAACTTACTGAGGCTGGTACACGTACTGAAAGAGAACACACGAGAGACTCTGACGTGACAGATGTATTCAAAGCCATATGCACCTCATATGACACGCACAAGCCTGGCCTTCCCTTAAAAAAGGGAGCTGAGAATATAACACGGTGCACCCAGGAAAGGGGGATAACAGCGGAAACAGAAGAGATCATTACTCACGCGTCTGTGATCTTGGTACAGCCATTTAGGTTCAATACTTCAATATTTCTGCAGTTCTGTGCAAACGTCCTTTATTAAATGAAAGGCAAAACACAGCCCTTGTCAGGCAATAGATTTCCAGGCGTTCCGCTGCATTTATTAACACATCAGATAAAATTTTATCAAATTGTCTCAAGAAAAACAAACAAACAAAAAGTAAGTCCACGTTGCCCTGTATCTTGCCCTGGGATTTCACAGAACGGAAATAAATTCACAGATTTCCCAGGCCAAAGGCAGAAGTTTGCGATTTAGCAGCAATTACTACTCAGCCTGTAGCAGCAGCTGGTGTTATTTTAATGAAAACAAGCAGTGAGCGAAGCTAAGAGACGATAAAGATTGCTTCTATGTTACTGCTCTCAGTGTTTTAAGTCAGACACAGGCTAAAGATCTCAGCCCCAAAGCGTTCGTGTCTGTTAGCCCTCTGTGGCTGTGGAGACCGAATCCCTCTCTGCTTTACTTTTAAGAGCGGAAGCAAGCCGTGCCGTTACCTTAACGCGTTGTCTCCCACTCCTAGACAGCCACGCAGGCTTAACTTCCGCAAGAACCCCCCACATCTCTTGGAAATGTTCTCAACTACTCGGCCCTGTTGGAGACAGAAAGAGCTACGTTAAAGTCCAGAAGAACCCGAAGTGACTTCAGCATTCAAAAAGCTGAATTCGAGCTTCTGCACGTTAACAACAGTTTGTTATTCTAGGTAAAACGTTGCTAAGAAAACAAAAAGTGCCATGGCGATAATCTAAGGCAGGGAGAGGGAAAATTATTCAGCTTCTGAAGATGGAGAGAAAAGGCACCTAAAGCCGGAGGAGGCGACTTCAGGCTGACAGCTGGGGATTTCCTCCAGCCCAGAGCCCCGACCTTGCTGCACACAACCCGAGCAGAAGGAAAGCAGCAGTGCTGCCCCAGCGGGGCAGAAGACTGACAAACGAGTACAGTGAACGGGTGGACTTCAATTTCTACTCAAAATAGAGCTGAGACAGAACTAGCCCACGAGTTTTCCTCTTGCAGAAAAGGGATTCAAACGTTTGTGTTCAGCAGATCCAGAGAAATGGACTCAAGGCAGCATCTAAGCCCCCTGTAGGGCCAAGGATGTTTTCCTGCTACCTTCTTCCAATTGAAATAACTAAGAATCAAGCATCAGGCTAGGCACCACGTAGTACCACAACTGAAGGAGGGGCACCAGCCCCACCACATCTCTGTGTGGGCTCCTGCCGGCACCCAGCCGCCGGCCCTGGGGGGCAGTGGGAAGAGCTGCAAGCCTGACCTGCATGGAAGGGCTGGAGGGTCCCAAACAGCACGCGTACCTCTGTGATTCCTCTGGGCAGCCTATGCAGCCATATGCTTAAATGAGAAGATTCAAATAAGTCACATTATAAAGGCAATTTACGTCAGCTGGTGGATTTGCTTTGCTTTAAAGCAAAAACATTTAGGACATGGGGAAGCCTGGCGGGTGCGTGGAGGTTATGTGCGACACACCACGGCATCTTCCTGTGGAAGGGGAGGCTGGGGCTCGTGGAAGAACACGTGTTTGATGGGGAAACTGTGCAAAAAGCAGTCGAGAAGAGCAGGCAGGCTGTGCCCACAGCACTCTGCTCCCCCTCCTACACAGACCAAGCCACGCTTCCTGCTAGACCAGGCACCTCTGGCTGTGCTGCGCCTCTGTGCAAGGGTAATGGCACAGCTCCGGCACGTCCAGGGCACGGTAAGATCAGTACCTGTTATCAGATCAGAATCTGTTATCGACAACAACAACATCACACCATTTACTTCCTGCAAGGAGTCCCGGCCAGACCCCTTCAGGCAGGAGGAGTCACCCGGTGTCACAGGGTGGTGACTTTATGCGGGCATCTCGCTTGGGTGGCAGGAAGGTTTGAACTCCTTCCTCCACACACGCTGCATTTCCCTCCAGTTCCCACAAGGTGTGCGTCTTCAGTCGTCGCCTGCTTCACGTCTACAGTACGTTGCACGACGATCTCCCTCCTCCAAAACATGACCACATCCAAAACTAGACCAAATCCGACAGATTTAGGGTAGCTGCTACGAAGCACTGCTAAAGCTGCATCCTTTAGGAACAACTCTGCCCCTGGTGCCCCTGAATCGTCCACACTTACATCGCGTTTCTTTACATTGAAGGCAGATGGGATGAGAGAGATGTTGTGGGCCACGTTTCAAGAGACATTCAGAGTCTTAACGGTCCAAGTCTGCGCTGTGATGGGATTTTTGTCTTTTGAATCAAAGGAAAAGCAGCCTGAAGTCTGCTATGCAGAAGCAGTTTTCCTCACTATGCCTATTTACTTCTGGTTTTAGAACACACGCACGCAAAACCTCTCCCTCTATAACCATCTTTAAGTCTTGATACAGATACGTAATTCTGTCCATTTTCAAAAGCTGAATGGATTGCCAAGACTTTAAAGACTCCCTGAAGCTAAGAACTGAAATTAATGATTTCTATCTCCAGGGAAGGTAGAAGGGGTTACGCTGGGAGTATTAATCCATCCTAGGCTGTAATTACATTTTAACAAGAAAAAACGGGTTTGTATGTCGCTTAATTATACCTCAATATCCCTCTGGAAATCAAACAGGTCAATTCGCTGCCAGTTACTGCCATCCAGGGCCAGAACATTCCATGCCTTTATCGGGGGAAAAAATGTAAATGTGTTGTTAATATGAAAAAAACCGCCAGCGGGGACCATGTCACAGCTCGTTCCGTTCAGAAACAACATTTTGTCTCGGGGGGAAACCCAACAAGTGATTACGGCCGACAAGGAAAACTGATCGGCTACCAGCCCCGATCAGTTATCACCCACAGCACGGTGGACAAATAATAGTAATAATAATTAAAAAAACCCACCTCTCATATTGCTATATTGCTTATGTTACAGATGAGAACCAGGAATTGAATGTTAGTAATTGCGCCCTTAATAAATCAAGGTTTTCAGCTGTCAATACTGTACGTGAAGTTTTAATTGCATAATCAAAGTAAACAGCTGAGTCTCATAACAGCCGTGAGTCCCTCATTGTGAAAGAGTGTGCACATACGGGCGCATTCCTGCACCTATTGCAAGCACTAAGCCACATCTCCAGCACAACATACTAACCAGTTCTTGTGCAAGTCACGCAGGGACTTACAGCAGCTCACTGAGCGTTGACTGACTTTCTGCGTTTGCAACCTCATTACAGGTGTTTAACGACTGGTTATTGGCAGGAGAAAGCCACCAGCTCCAGTGGAAGAGAAACCCATCAGCGGGTGCAAGCTGTAACCCTGCGTGTTTTTATGTCTGATGGAGGTATTTGTGCATAGGAAATCCTGTGGCCCTGCGGAGCCCTTTACAGCACACACAGTGCCAGGGACTGATCTGCTCTCGGATGCCCTGCGGAAGCAGAAGGCGGTGACAGAACTGGGAGCACAACCTGGGACAACCACGGATGCTTGGCCAAAACGGGCTGTCCGTGCTGGAGCGGTGAACTTCAGCTGGAAGAGCTTTCATCGGAAGATCCGTGGTATTCTGAGAACGTGGGATGGTAACCGCCCTGCTTGGACGTCACAGGACTTTTTAAAAATGCAATTAAAAATGCTTAAGCATATTGTATTTCGTATTCTCGTATGCTCTGAGCAATGAGCGAAGTTAAGGTTCAGGTTTGACCCGAACCAGGTTCTGTCACGATGAAGCACCCAAACACATTTGACAGCTTTATGTGGCTGGGCCTGCAGGTGGAGTTTTCCCAAGTGAATAACCCAAGCCAGGTCTTGCCACCTGAATCCCACAGAACTAAGAGATACTTAAGGAAAAAAGTGTAAACAAGACACTTGTTTTTTCTCCTACGCTTGTATCAACTAAATCCAGGTAGGAAAGTAAATGCTCATTGACTGCACAAGTATCCCTGTGAATCAAACTTTCTTTACTTTCAACAAAAAACAAGAAAGTTTTAGACTCATCCACACATCACAGCTGAAGTTCAGTGCTTGCATCAGCGCAGGCCTCCTGTACAAAGCCCAGGTTGCTGGGAGAGCTCTGTCAAAGTCAGCTGCTTCCCTTTCACAGTCTGCTCAGGGCCTTGGGTGCTGTTAACACGGCGTTCAAGCTTTTATTTCAGCGGCCAGCAGAAGTTTCTGGCATTCCCTTTTAATACGGGACACTAAATAACAATAGTTGACACGTTCTGTGCGCAAAGCTCCCCTGTACAAATTCCCCGGGTCTGGAATGCCAGGGAGGGCTGGAAGCGAGAGCCGGAACAGTCCCACCAACCATGAACATCCACCAGCAAGGAGGAAGGTTCTTACCCTGGAGACTTGAGCACAGCGACACAGAGTGACCACATCCAGGAAAGAGAAAATTCTGCAACAGAAATAAAGATACCTTTTTGGTTATCCACACTTAGAACAAAGGGAACATGAAAAAAAAAAAGAAAAAACAATGGGGAAAAAAAGGGCTGGAGACAGCAAAACTTCTTTGCAAATCAGTCGAAAGCTGACCTGTGAAAAGAAGTGCAAACCTAGCAGTTAACAAATGGAAGCAGAACCAGACACCGATGTACTGGGAGCACTGACCTTACACCCGGCAGCATTCACCACGTGCAGGTATCGTCGTACAGCTGAACACAAACGACCGGTTAGGTCGGGATATGGCCACATAAAGTCACTTCGGGCTGCGCTGGCTCCTCTCTGACACGAGAGCAGAGCTGTACCCAGCGCCGCCGCTCAGCAAAACCCATCCTCTTTAACAACCACGCTCCAGAAGCGGGCAGCGTGCTAATTACCAGCCAATAAATCAGAGCAGAACGACTTGTTTCCTATTTCTCTCACCGCTGTGCTAAACACGAAGGGTCATTAACACAGGGCTGGGAGGAGAGCTTTGCTCTGTAGTGCTGTGACTCGCTCAGCCGGCCGGCGTGCTGGCGTGTGTCGGCGTGGCGTGCTCCGGCAACACCCCGGCGCTGCTGTCCTCCCACTTCCTGGGATCGAGGAGTTAGGCAGTGAGACTTGGTAAGACATCGATGCTTTTATCTCAGGCACCTCCGTCTGAAGGCATGAAGTACCGTGCCCATTTAAAGCTCCCAGATCTGTATCAACCACGTATCTTTATCAATATGTCTTTATCAATAGGATCATTTTATGGTGTAGCACTATTCGGTCACAGATCAAAATCAGAAAAGGCCAAGGGGTTAGTGGAAAGCTAGCAAAGTTTCATTCGCTGTGACAGCAGTTACAAAACCATAGGATGCGATGTTTTTGGAAAGAAAATCACAGAATTGTAGAATCGTTAAGGTCGGAAAAGACCTCCAAGACCACCTGGTCCGACTGTCCCAGTAACCAAGTGTTTGGCTACAGGAACACACCTGGACGTGTGCTTTAGTGTTGTAAGCCTGAAGACCACCAGGAAGAGAAGGCAAATGTTATCAGATGTTAGTGTTAAGGCTTCGGGGCAAGCAATTTTGTTCCAATGCTCTTCAATGTTTCTTAAAACTTTCATCGGATGAAGTACGGCCATCCAGAAGAAATTCTGAGGATGAGCAGAGCTCCAAAAAAATCCAGACTTTCTCAAAAGAACAGCGTACGCTCAGAGGAGTTGTTTGATACCCACAACACTCCATTCACCTCCCCACAACGTGGTGGGCTTGGGAGGGTGAATACAAGCTCTCCTATGTCCCCAAGAGAGCCGCCCGCGCTGGAAGAGCCTCCCGGGTGCGATGCTGCCAGCAGTTCTTTGTGTATGAGACCCCAACGCCCTGCGCTAATGCTTACTGACACACCTACTGAAGAGGAAAGCTGCACGAGGTGCTCAGCTACCCAGATATTTACCAAGAACGCATTTGAATAAACAGCACAAGTGCTGATAAAGTTGGGGGGAGAGCGCTGGAAACAACAAACACCGTGTGCACGCAGACAAACTGCACTTTGTCCCGGAGATAAAGGAGGAGGATTACCTCGGCTTGCGCTCCAGACCTCGGTGGCAGTACGCACGTTAACGTGCCATGCACATCCACAGGCACACGTGTCCTCACACACTGCTAGGTACAAGCAGCAAAACAGATTTCCAAATTTTAGGAGAGGACAGAAGCAAGACCGAGGTTCAAGTTTCCGACCTAGCAGGTACACACAAAGCGCTTCAGATGCACCAGCAGTTCCACACTCGCTTCTCACCGCCCATGAACAAGTCTTCCCTTGAAATAAACGTTATTTACGTGTGCATGTATGCAAGCGCTGAGGATTTATTTAGCACAATACGAACGAACAACAATACAAGGAAAGCCTGGGGAAGTGATAGAAGCTGGGGAAAATTCCTACTTTTACCCTGCATTCCCAGCACAGGAGCACAAAAACCACCTCCATGGGAACAGTGGCTAAGTCAGTAACTAGGCACACTTCTGTATTTTCATTAAAATCGCTTTCTCTGTGGAAATCCCAGGCTATTAATAACCCCCTCATCCCTCTGTCAGGGCCAAATTCTTTTCTGCTTCCTGCTCCTCCCTTCCCAGCCTGCCCACACGGCAGAAGGGATGCCAGCACTGCATGCTTGCCCCTCACCTCCCAAGCTCAAATTTCTGAGCTTCGCCAGGAGCTCCCCTGCTGCTGGAGGGCTCCTGGGACACATGGCACACCCTCCTGCTCGCTGTGAGACTGAACTCTCCGAGGGGAAGGAGAAATTCTGCTGCTCCAGGCGCTGGGGTGCCAGCCTGCACAGCACCTCGGCCGAAAACCCACAGACCCCAACAGGATTTAGGGACTTTTGCTCTGAAGAGCCTAAGAGCATTTCTCATTTCTGCACTGCTCTGATGTTTGCTGGGGAATATTAGCCAGTGACTCAGCAGAATGTGCTGCAAAAAAATCACTCTTCCAGCAGCAGGGCCACGCTGCCGCGCGGTTCTGCCGCCTCAGAGCTGGCTCCAGCCACAGCCCTCGCACGAACTGCTGGGAGCAGCAGGAGCACAGCTCAAGTCCCGCAGGCACAACGGCCTCAAATTGTCTAAAGCAGCCCCAAGGACGGACTGCTGTTTCTCTGAGGAGCTGCTGGGGATCCTCAAACCACCCCAAAACCCACCATCAAGCTGCATGCCCTAGCAGTGTCCGAGCAGCCACCTTCATCCAACACGAGTACAGCACGGGACATAAATGTTGGGTTTCTTTTCGGCAATCTGCACAGGATAAAGCAAAGTAACCTACACAGTCACTTGAAATAATTACAAGCAAGCCTGATGACAAGGCAGCATCCTGGGCTGACAGGAAATCCGGATAAAACCGTCAGCTCCAGACCCAGCAGTAGCAGGGCACCAGAAAGCAGCCGTCCCCTTGGGACTGTTCCAAGACACCAGATCCCTAGCAAATGGATCTGCTGCTCTGCTCAGATTCCGCTTCTCTGGTGAAAGAAAGCAGAAAAGCAGTAAGCAGCAGCAGGTTGAAGAGTACTGCTTGAATAATGGCTTCCTGGCTCTGCCTTCGTCGGGCAGCAGGCGCGGAGCTGGGCGATCGCAGCACCGCTCTCCTCCTGCACTCGCCTTTCTGCTCATCGGAGCCAACAGTAAGAAAATAACCTCACCGGTCACTTCATCATCGAGCGGTGACCAACGGTGAAGGCAGACCGAGCACTCCTGAGGGGAGTTAAACAGGCCTGGCACCGCATCAGACTAAAGTATCCTGCTGCAAAGCGGCTCGCTGCGGGCGGTGACGAGGCAGCAGGGCCAAGCAGGCTTTGGAACACGCTGCAAGGACAGGCCTTGCCCGAACAGCCCGGCACCAGACAATTTAGCTAAAACACACTGCGGCTGGAGCATTTTTCAGGTTTCAACCTCTTAATCTACTGCGGATTTTCTAAGGGCTCCTCACTTTCCCACTGCTGCTCTAATTAGATTAGGGCCAAGACTGATGAGGTGCCTGGCAGCTGCAGGCTCTGGGGCGAGCCAGCCTGGACCTTCACCTTCCAAAACCACCAGCACCAGTGGCCCAGTGCTCAAGCTGAATTTCTCTCCTTTCCCCTTTTAGTGGTGAGGTGGCCAGGAGGGGGCACGACGGTGTCCCCATGGCCCCTCCGCCACCTCCTCACCCTGGAGGGATCCAGAGCTGGTGGAGGTCAGGGTGTGGAGCTGGAGCCAAAAGCTGCTCACGCCAGGAGAGACCTGGCCTGGCCTGCCTGGCCCCCAGAGGGGACATGGATGGCTCCTGAGGCCACTTCACCCCATGGGCACAGCAATTTAGCAGCCCCACGCCACGCTGAGAGCAGCGGGCACCAGCGGCGCCTCAAGGCCTGGGCCCGGGCCCGGGCAGCAGCGGAGGGGACGCGCCTGTGGGGCAGGCCGTGGTGGATGGAAACCAGGGCAAGGGACCCAGAGAGGAGCTGGCAGCACTGAAGGAACCGAGACAGCCAGCAGAACTCCGCTTTTTCCTGGTCTGCCTCATTTTTAAGAGCGTGAAGCTCACGCACAAGCCCCTAGAAGCCCAGGGGAGCACACAAGGCTGAGGCAGGTACAGCAGCAGCAGGACGAGGCTCGGGGCCATCGGCTGGTCTCCAGCCCCAGGTGCTGCGGGACAGCTTTGTTTAAGAGTGCTGCTCAAACATCGCAGCGTGCCAGTAACACGGCGGGCAGGACACAACAGCTGAAACACGAACGGTTCCTGAGGTCGGCCTCGCGGGCGCTTTACACGTCCACCCCGTCCTCCCAGTCAAGGGCGCTACTGGAGCTGCACACTTCTCTGTCGCGGGGCGTGACAAAGAGTGCTGTTCACCTCTCGCATATCCTCCTACTCTTTATTTTGCTCAAGTACAGCTTTCCACTTTGCAACCACATACATGAGACATCAATGCCATCTGCAGAACGAACACGCCAGAGAACAAGCCTTTACACAGCGGCGCTGCTTAAACACATAAGTCTTTGTCTTGTAGACAGCGACGCTCATTTACAGGAGATTCCTGCAGATAAATGCATCCAAGTTTCTCTTTCAAAGGCTGCACTGTCGATCCACACTAATTAATTTTCACAGTATGCTAACAGTGAATTCCAACTCTCAAAACTATTACTGATGAACTTTAACATTTATAAACTCCACCTCCTGATTTTCCCTAGGTTCCACACGATCCCGAGTGCTTGCCCTTCCTACGCCACGATGGGATGATCGGTGATGGCAAGACAAGACCCCAAAGCGTTCCCATGCTGCAGAAGTGCATGCACTGCTGAGAACCCAGCCACGGGGTTTGCACTGAGCTCCCGTGTGGCACAGGAGCTTCCCTCGCTCACCACACGTCCTCCTCCAGCCATCCAGCGACGTTCCTCAACGCCACCGGCTGCTGCCTGAGTGCTCCATGGTCACTTTGACCGAGCTGCCAGAAGCTCACCCACGCTCCAGCAAGGCCCTGCCCTGGGAGAGCCCAGTGCCCGCAGACCACTGCCCCCGAGGTCTGTGCACATCCTCAGTTAAACTCAATCCCCACAACCTTTGCTTTTTTTTTTTTGGCATTTGGGTGAGTAATACTGGCATAGAAGGAGTTGAATCCAACTACAGATACTGCTACAGAAAATACAGGAGACGGTGTGGCCAAAAGAGAAAGTCAATATTTTTTTCTCTATTCACTTTATTTCACGAGTGAGCCAGGAGATGCTCCTCGTGCCAGAGCTCTTCTCCCCAGGCTTTTATCACCATTAAACGTTGACAGTGCTGCACAGTTTCTTGCAGCTCGAGAATTTTGTTCGTGTTAATAATTCAAGCCACCACCTACAATTTGTCACCGTTTACAGTCTCGCATCTCAGCTCGAAGCACTGACGAGCAAGACTTCGCTTCGAGACGCCGATCGGAGGGCTGAGCCGCTCACACATCACCCGCCGTGCTGCTGGGAAGACAAACTGCAAATGGCATGCAGGGGTGTGTGCGAGCGAAGGGCAGCACGGGGAGCGGGCAGAGCGGCACGGCAGCATCCTCCGAGCCCCATCCCTTTGATCCTGGCCAACAGGACCATTCTGCCAGGTGCTGAACTTCTCATTTTGAATTTTTATTTAAATGTAGCACTTGACGGAGATGGGCAGAATCCTGTTCTACACATTACCCTATACTTACATCTCCTTTCATTAAGGGCCTGATCAGTCCTACAGTTTTTCCGTCTACAAAACAGGCGACCAGCAAATTAATTTAACATTTTAAAAACCAAATCCTAGTAACATTTAGCATAAACTGCCACCGATGCAGACCTTTGATCTGCTTCTGTTTGTCCATGGCTTTGCGAGTGACCCGATCCAGGCTCGTGATTTACGAGCATACCAGCAAAACCAGCTCCTGGCTGCAAATGACAAAACACGACGCAGCTGAAATACAAATCAAGAAGGCTTACCGAAGCAGCAGCTCTTTTGGAAGTTTTTTGTTGATCACAGCTTCGTCGTTGTTTGAGAACATCTGTAAAGAAAAACAATTCGACAATTTACCCATATATTTTCATTAAGAAAACAAAACCTTTACTCTAGGGAAGAAACTGCTGCTTAACGAGGCCATTTCCAGAGACACCTGGCCCAATAAATTCTCCGAAGGTAAACTCTGTGCTCAACTCTTCAAGCTCCTGGATTAGACCATAGCTAATATTACATCCCACGTGGTTTTTAAATGGCCCCAAAATGCTGTGTGGATTGGCAGATAAAGGAGAGTTGTATTTATTTATTAATGTGAATGGTAATTGGTAGGTACTTGTGAGCTGGCACTGCCTACAGAACACATCGGGGACTGCTCGCTCCGGTCCTCCAGCCGTGCCACAGCCCCGTGAAGGCAAACCTTCACGTTCAGTTCAGAACAGCGACACAAGCACATGGGGAACGGGCTGGAGAGAAGGGAACGACCGAGCAGCTCTAAATCCATCAGAGGCTGAGGACATCGGCGTGGCACGGCTGGTTTCTGCAGCCCAAAAGGAAGCCGAGGGCTGATGAAGAGGAGCCTAACGAAGCGGGTTAGGCTCTCAGGAGCCCCGGAGAGAATGGTAGACAGAATTTCTTGCAGTCCTGAAGCACGGCTTAAAGGGAGGCATGATCTTCGGTGCCGTATCAGGAGGAGAGGCAATTCTGGGAAAGAACTGTGTTCTCCAAGGCCCTGAACCCAGAACTTCGTTGTGTCCCGTAAGCTATTTCACGCAAACTTGCAACAAACTGGCCGGCTATGGGAGCAGTCCAGGATGGGACCTGTCCGGGATGGACTTTCCGAGCAGCTAAAGCAGCTCACGAGCTGTAAGAGCGCGAGGAACTGCTCCTTCCCAAGGAGTCATACACACACACACACAAAAACCCAACTGCCAAGCCTCATTTGTTTCTTAAGGCGTACCGACATATATTTTAAAGACTTTGTATAGTCTTGCCATGGTGAAAAAACAAACAAACAGAAAGCCTCCACACGCTCCTGCCTGTGGGAGGAATGATGAGAGCGCTCCGCGAGCGGCAGCGCCTCGCTCCGCTTGGAGGCATGCCTCCAACATCCCCAGCACTGACAGCGAACGAGGAGCTTTCATATTAATAAAGGTTCCCTTCAGCCTCCTGGAGAACCAAGAGCTGGTCCTCCTGAGCTACATACCTAGCACAAACTGCTACCGGACTGCGGGCTGAGCAGGCTGCTTCCCACCAGCCGAGGCAGCGCTCCCGATCAGGCGGGCTGCAGGCACACGACGCAGGCAAAACCGGCCCCAGCCAGGTCACTTAAGTGGCAGAGGATCAGATTAAGAGTTAAAAAAGGAAAGTAAGGGCTTAGTGGCTTACAGGACAGCGCAAGGCCCCGTTTGGAGGCAGCAGCCGCCCGGCACCAGCTCCAGCAGCGGGACAGCGGAGCCCAGCGCGAGGAGCCGCCACGCCGCCGCTGCGACGCCTTTGAGCACAGCCCGGTCGGTGGCAGCACAGCGGCTGTCCCAGGAGGATTCCACCATTCCAGGAACACGACAGCGCCCTTGGAGCCAGAGCGAAACTCGAAAGCTGCCCTGAGCCACGGTTTGCTTTCTCCTCTTCATTATCTGGAGGTACCGACGCGCGCTGCTGAAGTGGGCCGTGAACTCTCAGCGTTCCCTCCCTCACGCAGCCCAGAGGTGTCGTTTCTCCCCCGCAGACGCTTTTAGCGCTTCCCACCAGCAGGTACCACAAGTTAGCAAGTCCTGAATGGCCCACGGGACGACGGGCGACTCCTCAGCCCCTTTTGCAGATAACCTGGCCGAGGCGCACCACGGGGCCTGGCAGCAGCGGGGCGCAGGAGCACGTCTCGTGTCCGTGGGTCCCCTGCCGCACCAGGATGGGCACCACGGTGCTGAGCGCTGGGATCCCATCGTCGTTAGGTGGCTTGATCAGCTGGGAAAGGGAGGAAATTCTGGAGAAAGCACCAATGAAACAGCAACGCAGAGGAACGATTCGTGGGGAAACGAGCGTGATTTTTCTGCCCCCAATTACAAGAACAATCGTAAATGGGCCCATCTGTCCTCTCCTTCCCATTATTGTCCACGCCAAGTCTGACATCCGAGCCAGCGCCCTCCGCCCCCTCGACAAAAAAGGGGGAGGCATGCAAGGAGCAGATGCGATCGGGGTCGGACGCTTCCTTGAAGGAACCGGACTGGAAGAGAACAGGGAGCGTTCAAACAGCAGCAAGGCCTCACCGGCACGGGCAGCACGGCCTGGACTCAATTCCCCTTTCACTGCAAGAACCCAGGCAGTCTCCATGCCCGTCGTTAGCCGGAATTATCCACCAGGGATGCTCTCAGGCAGCTCCGTGCTAATGCAGACAGCTTCTTGGACTTTTTTACTCCTTTGCTGTGGGGAGGACAGGAGGCTGGGCGAGGACGGGCTGGGACCCTGCGGCCAGCTCGGTGCACCCAGGGACCGAGCCCACACAAGAACCAAGAGAGCCTGAAAACGTTCTTCTAGTAACTTCTTCACAGGATACAGAAAAATATACGCTTCCCACGTAAATTTGGCAGCCTGCACGTGCCACAAAGCTCAGCTGCCCAGAGCTTCCCCTCTCTGGGCAGTCCCCACAGCGTCCGTGGCAGGTCAGGAGGTTCTTGCCTTTGGTAGAACGTAACCCCAAGATTAATTTCCATGAGATTACGGTCACTGACACAGCGCCTTGAGCTCGAGCCGTGTCATTTCCAGCTAGAACAGGAGGGACGGATCCAGGACCAACGCCGTGGAAGCGCGCACTAGGCTTTGGATTTGCATTAACGCAGCACAGGTTGTTGGAGCCTGCTGCAAGGGTAGGGGAAAAACGTGCTGCCAACACGCCAGGCCTGGACAAAATTCAAAATGGGGAGCGCTGCAAATCCCAATTATTTCAGACAAACAGGGGCTCAAAAGGCAGAACGAATAAAATCCATTTAATTGCGACTCCAGCGCTGAGCAGCACCTCCACGAGCCCACAGAAATGATGAAACCGGGAGATTTAATCCGTAAGTCAATCCTTTATCTAGCAAGCCAATTAAGATGTTAATGCACCGCTTACATTTACGGGGCAATAAAAGGGGAATTACAAGCAGGTGGCTCGGCTGAGGGCAGGCTGGCGCAGGCAGGACCGAGGTGCACCCCGGGTGCCTGCACGGCGCCGAGCGGGCAGCCTCAGGAGCCAGCAGCGAGGACACAAACCCATCCCTCGTCCGGCCACCGGCCCTTCACACGAACTCGCCAGGTGCCCCCGAATTCAATTACCCTTTCCTGCTCCCTCGCACAGCCATCAGACGCCCCGGAGACGAGGACGCAGAGGTCAGGAGGCGACGCCAGCGCTGCTGCCATGTGTCGGTGGCTCTGCTGGGCCTCCCTCCGGGGCACTGCCGCCCAGCAGCACCCAGACCACGCCAGCTTACCGACACAAAGGACAAAAGCGTCCCAAAAACGCCCTTACCGCCTCACACCGAAGTCCCTTAGCACAACACTCGATTGTCTTTTTGTCTTAGTAACTCTTGGCTTGCCTTTTCAGGATACTAATTTTACAAGCCGGCTCATTCCTCGGAGCCCCGCGCAGCACCAGCAGATCCACCAAGGCTCCGGCCGTGTCCAGCAGCCACCGCAGGGCACGGCAGCCCCAACTGGGTCACGGTGCTTGACATCAACGCAGGAGCAAGGTGACAGCCCTTCGCGGCCGGGCGTGCGGCGGTGACAGCGTGTCATTAGCCGTGGCCCTGCACGAGAGACACCCAGGTATGCCCCGCGCTCGGCACGCAGGGAGGGATGTGACCGACAGCTGACGCAAGCCCCAAGTGAAGCAACCCGGAGCGGGCAGGGATTATTTGAGCCCGAAGACAAAGCAGGGCGTTGTGTCATCCCTGCAGCCGCCCGGTCGGCCCCCGAGCAGCCAGCCTGGCTCTGCCTCGCTCCGGGAGCCGAACGAGCGCAGGACTCAGCCCCCTGCCGTGCTCGGAGCCCCCGGGCATCTCTTCCCCAGAGCAATTTGTGTGTCATACCGGCCAGGGCGATGCCAGAAGCTGGCAGAGCCAACAGCTCCCCCCTGGAAGCCCCCAATCCCCCCACCCCGCCGTGTTTCTGATGTTCCCACCTGGGAAAAAGAAGCTGCGCTAAGGGCTGGGCGTGCTGGGGGAACCGGAGCTTTGGTTTTCCCTTTTTGCAACGGGAAAAAGACACTTGAGAAGTTTTTAAACAGAGCTGCTTCAGCGTTTGCGGGAAGTAAACGAGGAATATTCAGCTGGAGGACACAAAGCACGGCTCATCTTCCTTCGCTCTAAATATTCCAAACATTTCCCCGTAAGCAACTCTGAACTCGCTGGCTGCGTTTTTAGCGAGCGGCAGCAAACCCGCCCGGCGTACCAAACAAGGGCTCGCCGCCAGCACAGCAGCAGGGACTTCTCTTTCCCCCAAAAAAAGCAAAGATCGGACACAAAGCGACGCCCGGCCGCCCTGCCTGGCGCTGAGCGCCACCAGCACTTCCCCAGGGCTTTGTTCCCGAGAGGTTTGCCCACGGAGGAGCAAAAAGGAGGCAGCAGACGTGCCAAGCAGGGGTTGGGGTGCCCAGAGGCTGGAAGGCCGGGACCTACGCGGACAGCAGGAATCCTGCCCCCTCGGCAAACCCCGGGGTTCATTGGCATGAGCCGGGGTTGCCCACGAGGACTCCTTCGCTCTCAGCCTGAGCCTTTGCAGGAGCTTCCGTCAGGGACGCCGACGAGGTGGGATGCTCCAGCCCCTCCGCGTGCTCCCCAACAAATCATTTTTCATTAAAACAATCCCCCAAGCCCCAACTTCTGAAGCATCCGTGCCGAGCCCAGCCGACACCCGAGCACCCGGCGCCGGCCTGGACGCGGACTTTGGACTCAAACGTTTTTCTTCTAAAGCTCAGCGGGGAAAAAGGGACGCCGGGTGTGGGGAGCTTCGTGGAACGCAGCGCTGGAAGGGGCAGCAAAAGCACTCGCAGGTGGCACCGGGGGCTTTTCACACCAGCACACAACACGGGGTGCAACTGCGAGCCCCCAAACCCTGAGCAGCCCAGGGAGCACCCGCAGCGGGATCAGGTCGGTGCGGACGGACACACGGCCAAACCAAGCCCCGGCCCCGTGACCGCCGGGAGCAGGAGCCGCGGCCCGCCAGGTGCTCAGCAGGAAATGAAAGCTATAAATATTCCTAACGAGAGCACAAACACCACCGGCACCGCGTCCTCGGGAAGCGTTTTGTGTCTCGATGCCGAGCAAACAGCGCAGAACAGGCACGGGACAAACACTTCGGATCCGCGACACACGTGTGAACGCCGTTTTGAAACGCTGTGAACCGGTTTAAGACCTCTTCGGAGCAGCCCCACGAAGAAAGGAGGGAGCCCCTTACCTGGGGCTGAAGGTTTTGCTGCTGCTCGGAGCTCAGCACCCCTGGGCCACCCGCAGACGCCGGCCAGACCCTCCAGGGCCGCTCGCAAGCGCAGGAAATGAAGCGATGAAAAGCAAGGCGGAAACCAGGCTGCAATTATTGGGGGATAACTAAGGCGTTCGGGAAATTGTTTTTAAGCTGGGAGAGGTGGGGAATCAACAGCTGCCGCCGTAAATGAGGGATTACAAAGGCAGCTGGGGTGTTCTGTTGGGTGACGTCCCTCCCCAGGCCGCGCTGAGACGTTTCCGAGGTCAGCCCTCGGAGCTGCGAGGGAACTTTTTGCTGCTCTGAAAGGTAAAAAAACGAAACCTGTGCAAAGTCGTGCCAGGAGTTCAAACGCTGCTGAGTCAGAGGTGCCCAGGGAGGTGCTCGGGCTGCCGGCTGCCCCCAGGAGCCCAGCGTTGGAGGGATTTGCACCCCTTCTGTCTGCCAGGGGCCACGCGGAGATGAACGAGCCCAGGAGAGCCACCGAAAGGTGGCACGGTGCACGTCGCACCGTGAGAGCCGTGAAGGAATCGGTGAAGCCCGACAGAAGCCGGCCCCTGAGAGCCGCCCACGGCGCAGCGCGGGCACTGGAGAGCAGCAGGAGGCTGGCGAGGGCGCCGCAAAGCCTCGAGTCGGTGGTGAACTGGGGACGTCCGGAGCGAGGATCCCCATTTCGGAGGGCACACCAGGCGCTGCACCCCGTTGTTGTATGGCCACAGGCTGCCGCCGGGTCCCAGGAGGGCTCATTCAGGCGATTTTCGCTCATCTGGGCCGTCCTCCTGCCCCAGCCCTGGCTCCAGGATGGCTTCCAACAAGCAGAGCGGCCCAGGACGGCACCCACCAGCCCGCGGGGTTTCGGTGCGGGGCTGGGCAGCCCCAGAGGTTCATTCGTCGCCTTCGTCCCTCCCCAAGTTGTCCGGTGCTGGCCGTCTCCTTTTTTGTTTTTTTTTGAAGCTCCATTAAAAACCTCAGCATCCTACCAGCGGTCATCTGGGGATTTCACGGCCTGTGACGTGGATTTGATTTAAAACGACGCTGCTTTCTCACACACGTCCTTTCAAGCTTTAAATACAGCCGGCTGACCACAAGAAACAGACACCCAAGAGCAACAAAGGAGAGCATAAATACGACAAAGACTTCCTGGCTCTGCAGGGCCGCAGCCACGGCCGTGAACTGGCGACGAGGCAGCCGGTAGCACTGCTTATTTTTTCCTTCGGCCACTTTGGAAGCCGATTTTAGCAGGTCGCCAGCTTGCTCCCACCGCCTTTGGAATGGATTGTTCTTCTACATGGTCACGCTTGGATATTTCAGGCTCGGGGCGAGCCCTCTGGCTCCACGCGGACGTCCCCCAGCTCAGCCCGACCCGAACACGGATTTGATAAACAAATCGGGGCCCTGCCTTCAGCTCCGCGTTGGAGGCCGGGTGCCGGCTTTGTCACCTACGAGACGGGGACACGCCGGGCACGGGGCTCACACGGAGCCCAGGACGGTGCCGGGGTGCAGGAGAAGGGCAGGGGGTGACCCCCATGGCCCTGCCTGGATGGAGCCCGACGCCGCCGCCTCGGCTCTCGTCTCGGGGTGACTCAGACGGAACCCGCGGGGAGGAAACCCGGCAGCGAAAACAGTAATTACCTGCCCTGTGCAGGCCCCAATTAGCAGCGCCCACGACGAAGCGAGGCATGGCCCAGCTCCTGCTGGGCACGGCGCGGGCCAACGCCTCTCCTGGGGGGCCCCGGGGGGCTTCCTGACGGCCTCAGCCTGCAGGAAACCACGGGCAGCGCCCCGCAGACCCCCAGAACGAGGCCGTGCCCCCCACAGATGAGGCCGGGACCCCCTCGAAGACCAGGCCCGGGACCAGCGCTCGTCACTGCCCCAGGAGGAAACGCAGGCGGGGGCGTTTCTGCCTCTTTCCTGCCGAAAACTCAACGCTTCCACTCCTGCCCCAGCGGCTCCCGGCAGAGGAAGCAGCAGGAAGAGGACGCGGGGACACGGCGGCCCCCAGCCCCCACGGCCCCCACGCCGCCTCTCGCAGGTGGCCCCAAGGTCAGGCACTCGCTCACCTAATCCCCCTCCCAGAGCTGCTGCTCCGCCTAATTACGGCCCAGCCGTGCTAATTACGGAGGGGACGTGCTGCTGGACGGGCAGGGAGCCCGAATCCTGCCCCCACGTAACAAAAGGATGCCGGCTTCCCCAAACGCCTTCCCCCACACCAGCCCCTTTTGGGGTCGGGGCCGTTCCCAAGGAGCACAGGGGGGAAATTCTGAGCGGCCGGGACCCCCCCACGGCCCTGCCCCAAAGCCCAGGCTCCTGCCTGACCCCACAGCCTGCCCCGAGGGTCCCGAGCTCAACAAACCCGCCTTCGGGA
This sequence comes from Nettapus auritus, assembly GCA_011076525.1. Lineage (NCBI taxonomy): Eukaryota > Metazoa > Chordata > Aves > Anseriformes > Anatidae > Nettapus > Nettapus auritus. The sequence goes on along the minus strand of CM021791.1, from coordinate 4,659,586 downwards.
TCCGAAGCCAGCCGGGGCTCAGCCCCAGGTGAGAGGTCGCCGTTTCCCCCTCGTTAGCTCAACTCCCGCACGCCTTTGCGGGCGGTAAGCAACGCTCGGTCTGCCCTAAAAGCCCCCGTCTTCAGAAACGCCGCCCTGAAACAAAAAGCGAGGCTTAAGGCAACGCCGAAATAAAACAAACAGCAACGGGGAGCGAACACGAGGCTGGAAACGCTCGCACATCGGCTCCGTGCCCCCGACGCGGTTCTGCGCTCGGGCACCGGGCACGTCCCCCGTCCCCAGGTGCCTGCCGAAACCCAGCGGGTCCGACTCGAGCGACACCAGCAGCGTTTGTTTCCTCTTTTCTTCTGCCATAGGAGCGGGACGCAAAGAGTTCCCCGCTGCCCTGCCCGCGTCCCTCTGTTTACACAACCTCGTGGCTGGAAATAACAAAGCCCTGACCCAGCGGAGCCGCGCAAAGGGAACAAAGACGGCCCCAAAAAGGGAGCTGCTCCCAAATGGGATCTGCTCCCCAAAGGGATCCGCTCCGCATCGCAAAGCCGAGCCCTGCCGGAGCACGGAGGCACCGAGAGCCGGGATCCGAACGGATTCGGGGTAACCGAGGTTACGCAGCTCGGCGTTATCGGGGTTCTCGGAAGGCAGCTCGGCTTTGGGGCACCCCAAGCGTCCCCTCCTGCCGTCCCCTCACCTCGCGGCAGGTCTGAGTCCGAGCGAGGCCCAGCAACGAGGCGGCTGGTTCGGAGGAGCCGGAGCTGCCTGCCGTCCGCCGCCCCAAACCCGAGCAGAAACACGCTGCAAAGCCACGGAGCTGATGCATTCGGACGGGGTCCTCGCAGCCCCCACGCGCGCCCGTTCCTCAGCCACGTCCCCGGGGTTGCTTTTTGGTTTCCCGCTGCCCCGCGAAGAGCCGCTCGCGGCCCAAACCGCCTAAAGGGAGGCGTCGGCGGCTCCCGGAGGAGGCCGAAGGGCCGGCGCTCGCCGGCGTTTTGCTTTCGGTTAAGGACGCGGAGGAGCCAGCGCGCTGCTCGCAGCCTGGAAGAGCCGACTGTAATTCTTCAGGCCTGACAACGTGGCTCGGCGCAACGAGGCTTCGTGGGGCAGAAGCTCCCTGCACGGGGACAGCCTAACAGCGAGGATCCGGCCGCGCCGAGGGAGCCCGATGCCGAGGGAGCCCCGTTTTGCAGGGAGCACGGCCCCCGAGCAGCTCCGCTTTGCCAAAC
>CM021791.1:4641107-4657966 GCA_011076525.1 Nettapus auritus | reverse complement strand
GGGGGGCGCGGCCACGCCCCGCCACTCCCTTGCGGGTGTGCGGGGAGGGGGGGGCGGCGCCGGCCAATCAGGGCCGCGGCTGGCGGCGCGCCGCGGTGACGTCATTACCGCGGGAAAATCCCGCGTGGCCGCCCAGCCCAGGCCGCTGGGGGCGAGGGGAGCGAGCCCAGGGGGCCGGCCGCGGCCCCACGGGCGAAGGAGGCTGAAAAAGGAGCTCGGAGCCCTTCCCGCAGCCCGGCCCTCCGGGGAAGAACCGCGTTTAGGCTCCTGTAAGGCTTCCGCAGCTGAGATTAAAAGGTTTGGCTTTTATTTCGTTTACACATTTATCTTTCCCATACCGAAAGATGTAAAATATCGTCGAGAATAAGCAAAAATATTTTAAAAATAAAACATTTGTAAGAGACCAAGCGTTTACACACACAACGTCTGTGTAGGGAGGGCTGTACCTCATCTCTCACCGCGGTAGAAGCATCATGCAGCCGGCGCCGGGCTCTGGTCTCTCTCTCTCTCTCACGCGCTACAAAACGGAGGGCGTACAAAGGGGAAGGGTACAGTGCATCAAAACGGATCCAAAAGCTTTCAGCCTGCTACGCCCGCAGTTCAGGCCCCGGTTTGTCTTGCAGCGCTCGGTGGAGGAGACTTTGTTCCCCGTCCTTCTGCGGGTGTCCGCGACGCCCACCTTTCGCAGCAGAAATTTAGAGTATTGAACTTTGGTCTTGGGCAAGCAGAGAAGGAAACGTGTTCAGCTCTTTCCAAATGCATTTCTGTGTCAATTCTGAAGCTGAACAGTATTTCCTTTTGACTTTTACTGCGTTTCGCATTGGTAAAACATTACTCCGATCAACAACAAGTCCAGCACACTCCTCCGTGAAATCCCCAGCCCTGATTCAACTTTTAGGAGGGCCTTTTCTGAAGGCTGTTTACACCTTCACACAGCCCTGAACAGATCAAAGAACTTCTTTAAAAACAAACAAACAAACAAGTAACTTACAAAATGAGAGGGGCAGAAGGAAAACAGCTGACAACCTGCTGGAGCCTGAGCAGGTTTTACTTCCCCGGCGCAGCCGCTGGAGCAGGGTCTCAAGATAAAGCCATCTGGTGCTGCATTCCTTACATCCTCTTCAGCCACCCCGCAGTCATACGATTCTGATGCTGTGTAAGATAACGTCATTTGCTCCGGGTTTAGGCTTTATTCACTACTTTTCTATCATCTCAGCACGTGGAGAGGGGAGCACTGGGGAGGGGGAAGCTACGGTATGCAGACCACAAGGAGCAAAGGATGACTTGGAAAACACAAGAAAGGGCAGCCCTCCGGAGTTCGGGGTGGTTTTAGGAAATTCGGGGCTCCTGCATCCTACAGGAACCTGGGAATGAAGCTGAAGGCAGGAGGAAGTGGTGAAACCCCCCTACGATTAACTGAGTAGTTGCCACCCTACTGAAAAGACATCTACCTTGCTGGGGCTTTGAATGAGCCAGAAAGGAAACTGCTTGCCTGGCATATCACTGGGGTCAGACCGTAAGCAGGACTGGAAATCTGTGTGTTTAAAAAGAAACTTAAATCCTTGACATGTTTTCAGGCTGCATCCCCAAAGGCAAAGCATAATCTCGTTCCCACAGGTGAAATCCAGGCCTCCAGGAGTCAATGCCAAAAATCCAGTGGGAGCAGCATTCTGCCAGTACAAAATTCGAACGGAGACCTCGCGGTTTCCTGCATTTCTTCTTCAGCAAATCACATTTAGCTGCTTTTAAAAATAAAACACTCTCCTGAGTCTCTTTTCCTTTCGGGGACCGTAAGATAAGACCACAGAGGATGCCTGAGTCACGCTCTTAATTCCAGCCAAAAGGGGAAAATCCATCGCTTAAGGAGACCACTGCTTCTGCTGCAGTTATCCAGATGAACCAGCCAGGGGCTGCTGTTCCAGCAGTGTAAGCGCCGACACGAGGAAGCGACTGACTCACAGCGCTAGGCTAACACCTCCCAGGGAGAGAAGGGAATGCTTGTGTGCGTCCCCACAATTACTATTTGAGAAGTTAAAAGAAAGAAGAAAGAAACCTGAAGCGCTTCGGCAGCAGAAGCAGCTGGAGAAAACAAGGCCCGTCTTTAACCATGAATGCACACGAGCTGTTCTGTCCCCACGAGCTGTCCTATCGGTGGTGTCTGCTGTGGATTAAGCACAGCTCTAAAGCGTTGTCAGGGCCGAGGCTCGTGCACGGCTTACTTCTCTCTTGACAAATGCAGCCTTGGGGCTCCTGGGGCCGTTCTGTCTGCTTGGTTTACGAGGAAGCAACGCTCCGGTTCAGACAGCGGAGTTCCTTCTCAATTCAGATTTGCTCCAACGCAGGCCCGAGTTTTACCAACTTCACCAAAGCTACAGCAGCTGCATTTCCAAATCCACGGGCTCTACCCAAATTCTCAAGTCCCTTTGGACTCCGTCATACAATTAAAATGGGGATCGCATGAAAGCAAGCAGCGAAACGCACCCAGATATGGACATAAATAAATAGCTAAATGAAAGGGAAGTAAAAACTTCGGCAGCACTCCTTCATCGCTTCGGCCTGGGATGAGACGCCCCCGCCCCTCACGGCGGCTGGCTGCAGCCCACGCCGGAGGAACACAAAGTTCCTCAGCACCGCTCTGAACCAGGCAACGAATGAAGAAATGCCACAAAAATAACTAAAAGCTCTTTTTTTTTTTCCTTTCCTCCAACCACCCTTATTAAAAGAGTAAAACCCAACCCTAAATCATGCCTTAAAATAATTAGCGTAAAACTTCCTAAAAGCAAAACCGACTCTGTCTGAGCGGGCAGAGGGGCAGAGGGACGGAACTCCCCCAGAACAGCCCATGTTTGTTTGCACCGGTTGGAGGTCTGCTCCCACGCTTACACGCACGCTTAGCTTTAACCCATTACCTCTAATGGGCCTATTAATACTTAGAAATTACAAATGAGTGTAAGTGTCCGTAGGATGAAGGCCACAGTCAGGAACCTGGCTTGCAGAATGAGCTGCTGGCACTCACACGTTCTGTGCGAACTTTGGAGATCCTTGGAAATACTTTTTGTTTTTCTCTTGTAACACCTCATCGGCATCAGCGTGGCAGGTCTGCAACGAACGGTTCCTTTCTCGCCATCCCTAGAACCTGCAGGTCCTGCGTACCGAGCATCTTTCAAAGATACTAGGAAAATTAATTGCCAATTAGAGCAACATCCATGAGATCATCGTCTTCTTCCCCGATCAAAAACTCAGGGCTGGCCCGGGACGGTCGCTCAGCCGAGAGCATGGCGCTGCCGGCCATGGAGAGAGACTGCTCAGCTGAGATGGGGGATTTGGACCAGCTCTCCGGCTTGATGCTGTGAGATTTCTTCTTGTCTCTTTCTTTGTCCCGATCCCGGTCTCGGTCCCGGTCTTTGTCTTTCACTTTTTTCTTCTCTTTTTTGTGCTTCTTATGTTTTTCTGAGCTGTATTCAGGCAGCGGCCTAATGCCGTCGTCAGAGCTGGGGCTGTTCTGATAGGATTTCTCTGCTATGGAAGAGCCCGACTCGCTCTCGCTGTCTATGTTTTGGGGAGTGTATGCTGGTGACTTACTGTGGCTGGGAGAGCAGCGTTCGTGTTTTGGAGTAGATCCGCTGATTAGAGGGGATCCGTAGCTTTTGGAAGAAGCCATCTGAGGCCGTAAGCTATCCCCACCTCCTTCCCCAGGTTTCTGCAAAGTTACTTTGGCTTTAATGCTAGGGGAGCCACCGTCGTGCTTGCTGATGATAATTTTGGCCACTCCAGTGCTTCCGACGTTTTTGGAATCTGAATTCTTCTTGGAAGAGTCAACAGATCCCCCGGAAACGGAGACTTTAGATTTCTCTTTGTCGCTCTTCTCGCGTTTGCCCTGGAACTCCCCCCCAGACATGTTGTGTTTGGAGGACATAGTATGGCTTGAGGAATTGGAACTTGGCCCCATTTGTCCATCCATCGGGTCGTCTCCACCAGGCCCGCTAGTGACAACCCCGTGTTTAAGTTTGTCTATGACTGCAGTCAGAGATGGCTTCTTGTTTCTGCTAGGAGACTTGCCTTTGGAACTTCCATGCTGGTTTTGGGATGAAGACATGGAAGACCCGCTAGACGAAAAGGAAGATGAAGATGCTGTGGAAGAATTCGATGAAGGAGGCGGCTTTTGTGACATGGACCCAGAGGATCCCATTCCTGAAGACGATTTCATACTCGAGCTCGATCCAGTCCCGGACATGTGAGAGCCTCCCGAACCTGAACTGATAGGTGACTTCGCCTTCGATGACGGGGGAGTACCTGGAACGGGTTTCATGGGAGAAGCGAGCTTGTCGGAACCTCCCGAAGGTCTAGAATGAGATGGCGAGATGTTTGGTTTGCTCATGGAAGGGTTCATAAGCGACGATGGCTTTCCTTGAGGTTTCATCTTGGTACTTCCAGACCCGCTGCTGAGGCCGTGCTTGGTGATGGGGGAGGACCCAGGCTTTCCCACCGACTGAGCCGAGCTTTTGGACTGACCTGAACTGGAGCCACCTTGGCTTGAGTAGAGGCTGCTGCTCATCTTTGAGCCCGAAGACCCTTCCGATTTGCTGCTTTTCATTTTGCCTGAGGTTGACGAGGAGGAGGAAGAGGAGGAGGAGGAAGAATGGCTATGATGGCTTTTGCTGCTGGAGGAGGTGACAGAGCCGCTACTGGAATACTGGCCGTGAGAAGACGGCTTGCCGACAGTCACTGTTCCTTTTGGGATCTGGATGGTGATTTTTGGAATAGGAGGAGTCGCCACACCGGGAGGAGTCTGAGATCTGCCTGAACTGCCAGGAGACTTGGACCCACCAGTGCTCGCCGGTGGCGTGAAAGGCCTGTTCGATGAGCTGTGGGATGGAGATTTCCCGTCCGTCTCCTGCTTCTTCCGCTTCGGGAGTTTCTCTTTGCTTTTGCCGTCGCTGGATGGCGTCCGGCTGCGCTTCCCCGGCTTCCCATCTATGCCGGGACCTGCCAGGTTCCCTCCAGAACCATTGCCTTCCTTTACCCGTTTCTGAGACTTTTCTTTTCCTAAATCCCCCGCGTTCAGCAGGGGGCTCTGACCTCCACTGTGGTGCTCCATGATGTCGGAGGACCCCAGGGCTTTGCTCGCAGCTGCGATAATACTAAAGTCTACGGTATCGGACTGATTGCTTCCCTTAAATTTATTTTCCCCCCCATCGCCCCCTAATACTTGTACCCCCAAAGTACTCAGAGCCTGGGATGCATAGCCCTTGAAATCATCCGTGTCCCCACTCTGACTGCTCTCATCAAAGTACTCCTCCCCAAAGCCGCTTTGGCTCTGACTGTTCAGCAAGTCGGGATTGAAATCTACCCCGTCTGGAAAAAAATGGTTCGAAGAATCGCTGTTGGGGCTCACAGCAGCGTCTGCTATCAGGTCTGCTGGGTCTGTGTACGGGTTCTCGCTATTGTTCGTCTGAAAAACATCGGGGTCAAAGAGGGCACTTTGTGAATGTCCTGAACTAGAAGAGTCTCTCACTGGAGTACCAATGGGCGGGCAGTCCTCGTTACTGGTGGGTAGCTTGGAAGCCTCCTCTGCTATATCCGAAAGGATATCAGTAACATCGGCTCCAATGCTGTCCGAACTAGAGAGGCGAACCATTCTCTGAATACTGGGCTGCGAGTGAGGTATGGGCTGCGGGTATGTAGTAGGAGGAGTGCTGCATTGGCTGGGTGCTGGAGTAATGTGAGGGGTGTCCAGGGTATCTGCAGTCATGTTGACATCAAAAATGGGGTTCTGGGAGTCAACATCCATTGAGAAGAGCTCCCTCTGGAAATCATCCTCAGTCTGATGCTTGGGCTTGTCGGCTGGCATGCGGGATTTTTTTTTCTTTTGCTTATTCCCCCCAGGGCCCATTTCCATTCTGGGAGAGCCAGAGGAAGAGTTCTGCCTTTCGAGAGGGCTGCTCCCATACAGAGTGGAGAAATCCTGAGGGGGATTCTCTTTAAGAAGGTTCATGAGCATGGGGTGGTTCTTGGTGTTGCTTGCTGGTGAGGATACTGGTGGTGGTGTGTGATGGGGAGGGGTTGGACTTGAGCCAATGGTAGAGCCCACATTCCCTGTGATCTGCAACAAACTAGTGAGAATAGGGTTCTGAGACACTTTGCTGAAGTCCTCCCCATGGCCCACCGAGTCATGCCTCTCTTTCATGCTTATGCTCATGTTAAACAAAGTAGTGATGGGCCCCCCAGGAAAAGTGTTTGTTGGGGTAGTGGTACCACTCATTGGGTTGCTGCCTGTGGTCATGCCATACCCTGGGCTGCTGGCGGGGGGAAGGTTTTTCTTCACCATGTCTTCTACTGTTTCTGCAATGAGGGACAAGGCTGGCGTGTCTGCTTGAATCGTTTCTGCTTTTCTGCGAATTGCTCTCATGGTCACGGGAATGGACATACATCTGCAAGACACAAGACAAAGGGGTTAGCGCGCATCCTGCCGCCCTGCGGCGACGCTCACCGAAGCGGCTTTAACACCTTCACCAGACAAAGCAAGCAGCGAGGCTCGTGGGCACAAGAGAGCACCAGGTCCAGCCGCTGTAAATGCCTTGCTGCTGTGTTCGTGCTTATCCCATCGTGCTCATCCAGCTATGAGACAACCGTGCCTTGCAATCACAAAACGCAGGGATAATCAGTCAATCAACTAACTCTAATAATTAGTAGCTGACAGATGATAATCTTGTAGTTAAAGCGCAGGATGCAGCCCGGGGTTGCTCTGATTCTGCCAGGGAACACCTTTGTCTAAGCCTGGCAAGCCTTACGCTTCCCGCAGCCCTGTAAAAATCAACGATACTGTCACATTCTACTCAAGGTCAGCTACCCTGCAATGTTCTGAAATCAAACAGCTATTCTCGCTCAAGAGGTCCGCGCTCTGCACTGGTAGCATTCTGCTGCGTTCCGCATGCCTCCATGGTGGCTGGGGTGGAGTAACCTCGATAAAAGGCGCGGGTAAATGACAACCTGCAGGGGAGCTCTTTCGCATTTTACAAGGCTTTGAAAGCAACCAGCTGGAGGAAGCATGAACAGGCAGGCGCCTCGGACGCACACCCAAAAGTAGCTAAGGTTCAGTGTTTGGAATGGAATTCTCAGTAGGTTGCCAGGTTTGCCTCTCCTCCAAAACTCACAGACAGAATGGCTCCAAAAACAACTAGGAGAAATACGACAGAGTTCATCCATCCGGTTCGGACTGCCCTGAACAGAGGCATGCCACTACTAAAGCCGCGGTACTCACCGAGACGTTCTTAAACATGAAATATCTCTGCTCTGCTACAGCTCACAGAACAGAAAGGAGAGAAGCTGAGAGCCTGGTCCTGCAGGCATGGCACCGGCCTGACTCAGAAGCCGCCCCTCTGGCTCTGACGCCGGTCGGCTGAGTAACCACAGCCGTGCCAGGCGGTATGCCTGCACCTCGGCTCATCCCGGTTACGAAACCGGGATAATGACGCTTACTCTTTTGGACAGTGCTCTGGATTGAAATCACTTATCCTGGTCATTACACAGGAATCCTGGAAATATGGGAGAGCAATTACGTTTTAGCTACTCAACCACTAATTTTTGCTGCTTCTCGGTTGTTTTGGAGCCTGGTTTTGCACTGTCAGTTCTGCTCCTCAAAGCTGCATTTTCTGCAATATAAAAACTTGATGGGACGCTATCAAAAGCATTTGCAATTAATTCTACTTGCAAGCTCCTGCATATTGGCTTACAAACATCACTGTAAGCAACACGGAACGTCGGAACAAAGCCACCCAGCTTACCTTTGAACAACTTTGGCAATGAAATCATCCGTACAGATAAGAGCATCAGACAGCCCTTTGTACAGCTTACAGTTCACATGAGTAGAGTCTTGCACATCCATTACCACTGAAAGAGAGAAGGCATTTCGAAGAGATAAAAACTCTGGTTGCGGTGGAAGAAAGCCCTGCCGTCCTGCCTCTGAACACATCGTGCTTTTAGCGAGTCCACTTACCACACACTAGGGAGTCATTCACAGGGTGCTGGAAGGATACGCTGAAACAGGAGTCAGAGAGGGGACAGACTTCAAACTGCAGGATCCCGGGAGAATCTGAAAGACACGGGGACTATTACATTAGGGAACACAGGAGATGAAGCAGAGGCGCCAGCTCAACGTACCCACATAGAAGAAAAAAGAAAAAGGGAAGCAGCATGGGCCTTGCTGCTAATTCCTACACCTGGGGACGTCACCCCCAGCTCCTTGCTATCCCCACGTTGTATCCCACTTGATGTCGTACCCACCTTCTTTTAGAACTGTTCGCTTGACGCAGCTGCCGATGAGCGTGTTGTATGCCACCTGATGTCTGATCAAGTTAAGGATGAGGGGAACCCGTCCGGGGTGCTGGAAGGCGATTTTACTAATCAGTGTTCCTTGAAGGCTTCTTCCGTCTGGGAGAGGAGCATCCTTGTTCAGAAAGTAACAGTGCTGCTGTCCTGGAAGAGCCTGACAAACAATTTCTGCTTTACTCCAGCCAGTGCTGGGCACAAGGCGATAACAGACATGGAAGGAGGAAAGAGCAGGCTCCAGATCTAAATGATGCCAAGCCACCTTTCCGGCTGAGAATGACAGTGAAGACATCTTCCTTCCATTCAGTGACAAGCAGACCCCAACAAGCAAGACAGGACTTTGGCTCCTCAGAAGCAGTACTGCCAAACAGCATTAACTGGCCCCGCTAAAACAGCTTCGTGTGGCACGGCATCCCTTCGCAGGCAGGAGAAATCCTCTGAAGTGAACAGGAGATCTGTCACTCACTGATTTAAGAAGTAGGATTTCTCCCAGGCGATGCAAGTGATTCAGCCACTAATTACAGTCCAAAGAAAGGAAGGCCAGAATCTGGCAAGGCTCAGTCCAAAACCTCTGCTGTCATCAGTGCAGCAGCGCTTTGACTGCAGTGGAGTTTTCACTGCTGAGTCGCTTTCCATTTATGATACGTTTATTTGCACACAAAATCAATGAGAATTGCAAACGTCACAGGTGATTCTGATGCCTTCCCACAAGCCCCATCTGGTCTCTAGAAGGCCGCTGCAGCTCCCTTCAGTGTTGTTCTCACCTGCTACCGAGAACAGCCAACAGGCCTTCTGAAGAGCCAACTCTCTAAAGCACGTGTCTAAATTTAAACTCCTTTACTGAAGGTTTGAGCTTGTCATTTCACCTTTATTTAAGTCACCCAGTCCACACAAAGCTTTCTGGCATACAATTTTAGCTAAAGAGAAAGAAAACAACCCCTGCAACATCGCACATCAGCGTACACACCGGTGCGACCCAACAGCCTTTGCATCTTTCAGATCAGAGAACGGGTCCGATGTAGACAAGTAATTCTGTGGAGTGCACCTTATGACAAATCCACGTTTAAGACAAAAGAGTTTATTTTCCTAATTACTGTGGTCATGCCCGTATCAGAATTCTAATGACTGGATAACATAGGCTTTCCTGCTGTACCGATTTCCTTTACCCTGCTTGAAAAATACCCAGAGCAGATGAACCCCCCCAGTGCTCAGCTACGAGGATGCTGCCCTGGTGTAACGACGTACTTACTGCATAGAAGCGCATGTTGTGGTTTAACGGCACAGGGTCGGCCTCCTTAGACAGCTCAAACTGCGTGATCAGCTCATACAGGGGTACAAACGTTGGCGGCGTGTCGAACAGTGGAATACCTGAGGAAAAAAAATGGCAGAGAATGGTAGCCCTGGGAGCTGGGATGTGACGGTGGGCCAGAGGAGTTACTGTCTACTGAAAGAAACCTCTCCGGTTCTTATCAAAACCAGCACAGAACCTTAGGCGAGTTTTATGGCATGCTTTTAAAAATAGCAGCATTTTTTTAATAAAAACCTAGGGAGTGTCCGTCTCACAGATCTGCCACTCACCTGTGCAGCTCTGAAGTTTCTGAATGAAAGCTCGAGACACTGGAATGGGACGCGGGAATTTCAGGAAGAAACAAGCTGGCAAGTCCACGCTGTTGGCACTGGTGATCGATGAGAAGGATGGAGTTCTAGAAAATCAAGTAAATACACGGTCTGTTTAGATGCAGGGCATGATCGTGAGCACCAGCCGTACAATTTGCTGTTTGCTCAGATAGAAGCAGATTGTTACACCTTCTTAAAAATTAGAAGGCAGTCCTCAAAGGCACGTCCCGTGCCTGAAATACCCATTTCTCAGCTTCATATAACGCTAGGACATCACAGTCATCTCCCCACTCCAAAAGAGGGCTGAGTGTTGAGCTGGCATCCAACCAAGGCCACCGAGAAAGGCCTGGCCACCAGGTCCTTCGCTTACCCTTTGCTGTCAACTGGATGAGAGCCCATAATCAGCGGTGCAATTGGAAGTTTGTACATCGCCATGGTTCCCTCGACTGTTACTGACACGTTCATACCTAAAGATCGAGGAACTGCAAGAGAAGAAAAGAGAACAGCATAAGGTGATGAAAAAACAACACGGCCTTTATGAACGAAGTATCAGTCCGGTGGAAGGACATCGCTTCCTGCCCATCGCAGAGTTCTCACTAAAAGGACTTCGGCCAACCAAGTTAGCTGTGCTACCGAACACTGTTTTTCTTACAAGGTTGATCAGTGGCATCATTCTTAAAACATATTTCAAATACATTTGCCAGTCTGTAGTATGTTCCTTACAAAGCAGAACAATAAATGGTTTTGGACGACTGCATCCTTTCCTTTCCCAAGACCAGCCTCAGTTTTATCTGGTGCTGGGTTTTGTCATTTTACCAATATCCACACACACGCGTGAAAAACAATCCTACAGTAAGACAGCAGATGGGGATACCCGAGTATTCCGACAATAAAAGCTCTCATGTTAACAACGAAATTCATCCTACGGACAAAGGCTCTGTCTGCAGACTGCCACCACTGGCAGAACAGCCATGAGGCTCCAGAAGATGGTCAGCTCAGACGGCATTTACTCATGGACTAATTAAACCCGCGTCCTCGGTAAGGCAGCCTGTGATTCCTTGTGTGACGGAGTGACAGCAGAGGGCAGCCGGACCGCTCCCCTGGCATTCTGCTTTCTCCTCTCCCCCCAGCAGCAGTAGGTCCGCAGCCGCTTCCGAAGGGGACCTACCGTTGTTCTCATGCAAAATAACGGGGGCTCCAGTGCCGTCTTCAAATAAGTCATAGGGCGAGACGTAATACTTGAGGTTCATAAGGAGACCTGCGGGAGAGAGGCTTATGAGCAGGCATCCCGCTGCCCCAGCTTAACCCCATCGTTCCTAACCCCTGTAAGCACACGGGGTCGCACTGTAAGGCAGCACGCGCTGCACAGAGCTCCTGGCGCCCCTTGCAAGAGCTGTCCTCTGCTGCCAGACACAGACAAAGCTTTGTGAAGGAATTCTGGCTTCCTGGATCACGTGGGACTTACAAGCATTCAACCACCTTGCTCCTCTTTGATTAGCACTTTTCTTTATTACCACCAGTTAATTTCCAACTGACGTTAACAAAGGGGACCCTGAACAAAACCAGCTCGGTCTGTCCTTTTTTAAGCGTTTATCAAAGGTACCTCCACTCCTGGGGGTGAGATAACCAACGCTGCCGTGAAGAATCTTGTCGAGTGGATTTGCATTGGTGGCTTGCCTGCAAGAGAGGCAATCACAGGTCTGCAACAAGCCAGAGCCGTATCTGGAGCCAAAATCCATGTCCTGATGGCAGTCTAAGGTTTTAACTCGATACACGCTGCTCAGTCACAGAAGTAGCCATTTAAAACTTCATAGGCAAAGCAGAAGCTACTTTTTATTTCTGCAGCATGGATGGTTTACGTCCTGAATCTACACCAGTAAGAGGTGGTCAGATGTTTCTTTGTTTCTGACCGTAATGTAAATCAATCGTTACCACTAATCCATCTAATTATGAAGGTTTTTGGCCTTCCAGACTTTCCTGCAGTTGAATTCTGTCGTTAGAAAGGACAATGGTAAATTCCAGCAAGCTGTGAGCAAGTTTTCTGTCTCTCTTTATCACTCTCCTGCTAGCATAATCCTTCTGCAACCTCAGCACTGCGCTTTTTAGCGATAAAGTCACAATATACAGGGATTGATGGGACACCTCATGGATACGCGGCTCTTGTCATTATTATAATCAGTCAACCCGATACAGCAATTATTAAGAGAAGAACACAAAACCAGTAAGCACAGAGGTGTTCTTACCAATACATCCCTGCCATTTTTGAGAGATCCAGCTCCAAGGACTGTAGAGCCAAGTACATTTTAGTTTTAAGTTTGCTGAAAAAAAAAAGAAGAAGAAAAATTAAAAGGAACCACTCGAAACGCAGCTCACAAAGCGCCGGCCGGCAGGCTGCAGCACTTCCTGTCAGATCGAACGCTGAGAAATTAACGTTTCCATCTGCATTCCCACTGAGCATTAAATCCCTCCAGCCCACTGTGTTCGCACGCAAGCCAGGGTGGAGAAGTCAGCAGGGTCGCAGGGGCAGCAGGAACAACAAAAGTTTAAGCACAAAGCTAAAAGCGTGCAGGTTTAAGGGTACGTACGCGGACAGAAACATCATACATATCCTAGACTTACTTGTCTCCTGGCAGCTTGTACAGGTTCACAAGTCCCCTTAGGTGCTTAGAAAATTCATCAAAATTTTTCTCCCTGAAAGTAAGAAGGAGAAAAAGTAAGATGCCTTCACATTTGTTGCAGAAAAGGCTTCGTTTCTAAACGTTACAGCAATACAAATATTAAGGCACTTTAGAACAGACTTTAGCTACATGAGAGCTAAACGATGGCTTCTTTCTGGGATCCAGCTTTAACAGCTCTGATGAACGTTATGCTGTGGCTCCCCAGAGGCCAGGCATGGCAGCCAGGATCAGAAACGTCTGACCCAGAGCCAGAAAATCCCCCGAAGAGGAGCGACGTTACGGGGAAAGAACGGTTTTGACACGTTTTGTGTTTGCAGGCATAAAATAGCCTCACATCAATACCGCCAAGAGAAGCCAGCCCGAAAATGTACCAAGCAGTTCTTGTTGCTCACCTCAGGTGTTGCACCAGTTCTGGACAACTCTGAAAAGGAAAGAACATGCAGCAACGTCAATGTCACGCGCAGTGCAAGTCTCTGTGCAGCACAGCAACTGTAGAATATTACAGCAGCGAAGTTTTTGAGCATCATCTTTAGGTGGGAAACAACAAAATGCTCACAACTGCACGTTGCTGTGTTTCCAGTTCTGCTTGTCAGCCCCCTTTGGAACAAATACAAGCAGCGTTCTTTCTTCTTAAACAAGTCATTTGGAATGAGCTTTTAAAACCGTGACACCATAGGGTGAAAGCCTACGATCTCACACAGAAAAGTGAAGAGCAGCTACGCCAACTTAAAGAGCCAGGTCACGCTCTCACACCTGTGGAGGAGGGAAGTAAAGGCACTTTCCTTCAGGATCCCAACCGTAACATTCCACACCTCAGTGCTTTCCATTCAGGGGTTTAAGTTTGCTACGATTCACTTCCCCGTCCTTCCTCCAGAAATAAAATCCTCAGGAACGCACCAAAAGCTTCCTCAAATAACTTTTCCAGCTGTAACGCCACCCAAAGAGAAAGCGGCCACGAGCGAAGCGCTCCTCGCAGACTGCTCCGCGGGGGCTCTGGCCCTCGCTCAGAACAAGCGAGCAGCGCAGGCGTCATGCTAGGTCACAGGACACTCTGTGATTTTTCTCTCTGCTCAAACAAAAGGGAGGCGAAAGCACAGTTGCGAACCCAGCGAGGCATCGCGCTCGTCTTTCTCAGTAATACGTACCACAGGGTTTTCTCCGTGGTGAGCCACCTTGACATCACATAGCAGCCCTGTAGGATCTAACTGGACTTCCACATAGAACATGTCTGAAGTGATGTAACATTCAGTGCCATTTGCACTAAGGTGAGATCCAAGGCTTACATACAAAACAAAGCAAAAATTGCTATGAGATGCGCACAAGAAACAATCGAGCCAGCAGCGAGATTACGATGCGTACAGATAAACGGGAAAGGCCTTTGCCGTAAAACAAAGGATTCCTACCCGTTTTGTCTGGCTATCGACTCCAGGCGATCCGTCATGGCGGGCAGGGAAGACACTGGATGGAGAAAGCAAAACCCGAGGCTTAGTGAAAGGATTCAACGTTCTCCCGGTGTGAGACATCGGCACTAAAACCACCCCAGCTCCTTACTGGCTCCCACGTCTGCTCGCCCCGTAACGCGCGCAGCTCTAAGCAGCATCTGCGCTCGAAACCGAAAGGAACAGTTTGTGCAGAGACAAACAAACGTTCTCAGGAGCGCAGAGAGAACGCATTTCTTCCTCGAGCGGAATTCAGGTACGGGCAATAAGAATAAAAATAACCCAAGGGATCTCGACTGATCCCGAGTCCTAGGACAGAAGCACGCTTCCGTAAACGTGAGCGCCACCAACACAGCGAGACGTGCCAGCAACGACCTCGCTTCTGCTCTGCGGAGCATTTCCGCACTACATCACTGTTAAACGTTTCCCAAAGCGCATGCAGGGAACGCACCAACCTTTTAATGCCTTCTGCAAAGTCTCCAAACAGCTCACCAGATGCTGGTGCCCCCCAGAGTTCATCACAACTCGTTTTTCCTAAGCCGGGAAGAAAAAAAGACGTCTTTTTTATGTGTCACTCAGTGAGAGGGAACTGCCGCAACTTTTGTTCAGCCAAGGGAGGTTTATTCAGGTAATTAGAGGCAGATTAGATTTCATCCTGAAATTACATCCTCATCTGGATTCCTGTACGAGAACAGCACCCGTTTTGGCAGCAGGTAACAAAGGCAGGCCTGGAACTGTGGGGTTTTTTTGAGCAACTTGCTCCTGTGGAACAACTGACTGCAACAACTTCTTCATAGGCGTAAGCGGAGAGTTGTGTACGAGGAGACAGAAGCAGAGAGGTAAAATTTTACCCCCACGATAAACGCAGCAGCCTTTGAAGTAGCTCTGCACTGCCTCCTGCTCCTCCTCACCCTGCCAGAAGGGGATCCCAGCCCTCCCTGCACGCTGCCGGCTGCGAGCACAGCACGCCTCAGCCAGGCTGGCCCGAAAGGAAGCCAAGGCTGGACAAAAACACAGCGCTTTGTGGAGACCCAACGAACAGCACAGCAACTCCAGCGCCCCCCTGCTCGGACCCCAGCCCTTCTCACCATGACTTGACGGACCAGCTTCATGGTTTCTGTCCAGGGCCTGTTCTGGTTGTACTTGGCGTGAAGCCTTTCTAAGAGGGTACTCATCTTGTTCAGTTTCTCCGCTTCTGCAGGACAAAGCAGGGGGACGGCTCAGGAGAGAGAACGAGACATCTGCAGGTTTTACAAACCGCACAGCCCGGCGGCTGTAACGAGGACGCTTCCCACCTTTAAGCTGGGCAGGGCTTTAAAAAATGCATTTATTGCTGTTTTATCCCTGCAACCTAGACTTTAAGGCGAAATAAGTGTTAAGAACACGTCACCAGCCATCAAACCCAGAGGTCCTAAAGGGCCTAAGGGCCTGCTGGAGAAGGGCTCCTCTTGGCACAGACCCCCCAGAATGACCTGGCCCCGTCGCGATAAGTTCTGGCACGACAGGAACACACTGACAGAGCGCCTGGGGCTACCACAGCACGGCCTGAAGATGAGGCTTCCCGACAATAAAGGACAGAGGGGTAAAGAAGAGAATCTACACTTAATTCCCGGGATTCCCCCTCGCTGTTCACTCTTCCCCCTTCCTGTACAGCGAGGATCTTCACAGACCCTCCCCTCACCAAAAGCCTGAGCCGAGAGAAGCCTTACACAAGAGAACGTGGGCTTTGGTGCTACCACAACCTCGCTTTTCCCCTGTCTTTGTGCTATTTTTTTCCTTCAGTTGCATTCGTTAAAAACAAACCAAACCAAAACCAAGCAGCAGACATCAGTGCCAAAACAAACCCTGCCGCAGGCAGCGCTGGCTCCAAGGCAAACACGAGCCCGTTGCGCGTGAAGTGCCGCAGCACACAGCCCGGGTGCAGACCCCGAAGGCTCTGTCCCCGTTGCTGATGCAGGCGCAGCTCCCAGATTTGACGCTGGCACCACCAAGCCCAGGGGTACGAAACAACCGGGTGCTTGTGGAATGCTTTCGGATGCTTGGCGCCTCCCAGCCACGTAACAAACACAGGCTGGCTGAGCTTGGCAAGACAGCAACCCCTGCTGCAGCTGAGCCGCTTGTGGCTGGGGACCCAGGGCCACGTCCAGCTGGCTTCCGAACCCCTCCAGATAAAGGAGACTCCACCGGCTCAGGGCAGCCCAGCGGGGACTCGGGCACCCGCAGGGTAACAAGGCGCTTTGGCGTTCAGCCGCTGCTGCCTGCGCATCTGCTGCCTCTGGCCCTGTGGCTGGGAACCCCTGGCAAGCGCTTGCCTGTCCCCAGCAGGTCGGTGCTCGCAGAGCGGATCCCTCGCAGCGCAGGGGGAGGCCATGCCCTGGCCGGTTCCAGCCAAGCCATGACAGGGCCGTTCCCTTTATTTTCTAGGCTCACTACAGCTGGAAAACAACATCAGGACCTGGTCCAGCAACCCCCCTGCCGCCAATGTCAGCAGTAAGCGAGTCCCTCAGCACCACGTCCAACCTTTCCTTAACCTCCCAAGGCACAGCGACGCCACCGCCTCCTGCCCAAGCCGCCCCAGCGCCTGCTGCTTCCTGGCAGGAATTTCTGGCCACAACTCCCGGCCCTTCCCGGCCCTTCCTCTCCTCGCCTCCCTCCCGAACAGCCCCGCGAGCTGCGGGCACGGCTCCGGGGCGGTCCCAGCCCGGTGCCACCGTGCCCGTTACCCCTCCGAGGGCTGAGGGAGGGCGGTGGCACCCCCACAACCCTGGCACCCCCCCAACCCCGGCACCCCCCCCCC
>CM021791.1:4608401-4640060 GCA_011076525.1 Nettapus auritus | reverse complement strand
CGTCGAGTCCCCGGGGGAGGGATGCCCAACCCGGAGAGGCACGGCGGCAAGAAGGACGGGGGCGGCGGGGGAGCCTCGCAGCACGGGCCCGGAGCCGGGTCCGGGAGCAAGGAGAGGCACCGGGCGGCCTCCAGGCACAAGCGGCACAAGTCCCGGCACTCCAAGGAGGCGCCGCCGGCCTCGGCGGCTCAGGAGGCGGCGGCGGCGCCGCTGGGAGCGGTGCTGAAGCCGTTGGTGGAGTACGACGACATCAGCTCGGACTCGGACACCTTCTCGGACGATGCGGGCCTCAGGGCGGAGCGCAGGGACAACGACGAGAGGAAGGCAGAGAGGAGCGACAGGGCGCCCAAGCACCGGCACCACCAGCACAAGCGGGTCCGCGAGCTGCTGAAGAGCAAGCAGGCGGAGAAGGAGAGGAAGCTGGAGAAGAGCCTGGAGGCCTCCAGCAGGGCCGGGGCGGCCAAGGACAGGGTGTCGGGGTCCTCCAAGAGGCTCCTGGAAAGCGAGGAGCACCCCAAGGCGCCGTCCTCCAAGAGCGGCAACAAGGAGTCGCGCTCGAGCAAGGCGCACAAGGAGAAGTCCAGGAAGGATCGGGAGCTCAAGTCGAGCCACAAGGAGCGCGGCAAGAGCCACCGCAAGCGGGAGGCTCCCAAAAGCTACAAAACCGTCGACAGCCCCAAGCGGAAATCCAGGAGCCCCCACAGGAAATGGTCGGACAGCCCGAAGCTGGACGACAGCCCCTCGGGAGCCTCCTACATCCAGGAGTACGACCTCAGCCCGCCGCGCTCGCACACCTCCAGCACCTACGAGCCCTACCGCAAGAGCCCCGGCGGCTCGTCGCGCCGGCCGTCCCTCAGCCCTCCCTACAAGGAGCCGGCGGCTTACCAGTCCAACGCCCGCTCGCCCAGCCCCTACGGCCGCCGGCAGCGCTCCGTCAGCCCCTACGCCAGGCGGCGTTCCTCCAGCTACGAGCGAGGCAGCGGCTCCTACGGGGGGAGGTCGCCCAGCCCCTACGGCCGCCGGCGCTCCAGCAGCCCCTTCGCCGCCAAGCGCTCCGTCAGCCGGAGCCCCATCGCCAGGTGCGTGCTCTGCGGGGCCGGGGGACGGCCGGGCTGGCTCTGGCCACGGGGGGAGCGACCCCTTTTTGGCACGGGGGCGCCCCGTGGGGTGGCGATCCACGTGGAAGGGCTGCGGGGAGGCTCCCGGCGGCGGCCGGGTGGGCTCGGAGGAGCTCGGGGCTGGGATCCCGTCCCCTCGGGGAGGGAGGTGGGCCCCGCGCGCGGCCTCGTGGGCGGCTTTGTGCTCCCGGAGGCTCTCACCTCTTCCACCTGTCTCCACCGCTGCGTGCTGGCCGGGAAATCGGATCGGGCTCTTCTCGGGCTCTTCGGGCTTTGTTCCCGCGGGGTTTGCCCTTCCTGAACCGCCTCGGGTGGTTTTTCTTCCCCCCGCTTAGACTCGGCGCGCTCTCCATCGTTCCAGCCTGAACTTTTCCTCAGCGCTGGAATCCGGGAGCACGAGGAGAGCCGCCGGGTTTGGGCTTACCCGTGACGGTCTCTTCCCTTTAGGCAGCGCTTGGCTGCAGAAGGGGCCTCGCAGGCAGCGCTGGCCCCGTTGTGTGCCGGGTGCTCGTCGCCCTCCCCGTGACACGCACAAATCCACGGCCTCGCTTTGTTTCTGGCTGCGGACGGCGCTCGGCGGCGTTTTGTGGGGTTTGTGGCGGACGTTTGACGTCCGCCTTCGGCCCCAGGCGGGGAGAAATCCAGGTGGGAACTGGGGGGTGCGTGAGAGGGGCTCCCCGCCTGCTCTGTGCGCCAGGCGAGCCCGGGGCTTGCCCTCCCCGTAACGGCCGGGCTGAATCTGCCCTGAGAAACCGCGGCGTCGCTTCTGGGAGCCGCTTAGAAGCGCCTTGCGCTGCTCCCCGGGCTGACAAACCCCCGAGGGAAACTTCTGGAGGGCGTCCCTGACTCCCCGATGAGCGGCCCCGAAGCAGAGGAGATCCCGAGGCTGCTCCCCGCCTGTGCTCAGCCCGCGCCGGGTTCGCTGCCGGGGCCGGTAACTCGCGGTGCCGCCCGTTCTTCCTCAGCCGTGCCTCCGGAACCGCTCCTGGCGGAGGGACGGAGGGAAGGGACGCGTCTTCTGTGCCTTCTCACGTTGCTTTTCCTTCGTCGAGCTCGCAGCCTGCATGGTGAATCCCTCGCAGTCGGGTCGTGGTCAGGAGCCCGCGGCGGGGATGGGAGCAGCTCGGACGCCGCACGCTCGCCGGGAGCGCCCGGCTGTGAGCGGAGCCCTCCGGGGAGGCACCGCGGCCTTTCTGGGGCACGGCCTGGCTTCTGCTGGCTGGAAATGGCTTTTTTTTTTTTTTCCTTTTAGCGTTTAATTTCCACGTCCAAAGCGCAGCGGTAGGAAACCCGAGGCGAAGCGCTGTTGGAGGAGGTGACGTTTGAGGTAACGCTGTCGTCGCAGCTAAAACCGGAGGAGGGAATTCCTCCTCGCAGGTCTGCAGGCTCCCAGGATTGTTCTGACTGATTGGATCAGGAAAATTAACGCCCCTTTAATTGGGGGGTTCCAATGGTTCCTCAATGGTTCCTCAGCCTCGTGCTGTCTCGGTGCCTTGTGTTTCTGCTTCCTGGTGTTACCGAGGCAGCGAGGTGGTTTTTTAACCCCGATGATCCGGACAAAGATCTGCTGGGGTGACCGAGTCCCCCCCCCGCCCGTCCCCGATGGCTTCGGGCGGTGCAGAGCTCGGGGAGGGGACGGCTCGGAGGGCAGGAAGCGTCCCTAAAAACCCGTCCCTAAAAACCCGTCCCTAAAAACCCATCCCTAAAAACCCGTCCCTAAAAACCGCCGGTGTGCGTTCTGTGCCCCTGCATCTCTTCTGGAACACGCAGCGGTGCTGCGGGAAGCGTGGTGGCTGCCGCCGGTGCAGGATTTGTTGGGGCTGGGAGAGCCGAGGGGCTTCTGCACGGGTCAAACCCGGGGGCAGCTGCAGCTCCGGGCAGCTCAGGCGAGGCGCTGAGCCCCAGGCAGGTAATTTGCTCTGCGGAAGCCTTGGGGAGGGTCAGGACCCCCCGGCAGCGTTCCCGTCGCCGAGGAAGGACCGCGGGCGCTGCAGCTCGGAGGAGGAGGAGGGCTCGGGGCAGCCAGCGGCGTGCGGGCACCGCGGGGCCTCTTCTGGTGCCTGGCGAGGAGCTTTGCGTCGCTCCGTTTTCCCACTTATTTCCCAAACGTTAATGATCTCGGGATAATTCCAGTCCGCGGGGCGCTTTCTGCTGGTTGCGTGGTTCCAGGTGAGCCCGCGGGGCCGCGACCTCGAGGTGCTGCGGGGAGCGCTGTGCCTTGGGAGCACGCTGTGTCTCCGGGGCTGGATGCGCTCCCCGTCATAACCGGTGGGGTAAAAATCAACTTCGGGCAGGGTTCCCCTCAGTAGCCGTAGAATCAGGTCTCAGATCTTTCCCTCCGAGCGTCCCTCAAACAGAATTAAAACGCGCTTTTTCTTCTCCCGAACCCCGGGAATTTAAGTTCTGATGGTGGCAAAAAAAACCAGGGGGAAAATCAGCTCGAAGCGAGCGGCGTCGTGGGGCGGCGTTCCCACCGGGCTTTGATCTGGTGTTTCCTCCGAAGCTCTTCGTAATTCCTGCGAAGCACTCGCGTGCTGCCCGCTCAGTCCTGACGCAGGTCCCTGCTCAGGCCGTGCGCCGATCTCACCCCTCCCCGGGGCTCCTCCGCTCTTCCTCCTCCTCTCTTCCTCCTCCTCTCGTCGTAGCGTGCTTTGCAGGGCCGGGCTCGGTGCTGGGAGGCTGGCCGGCGACCCGCAGCTCGCGCCCACAAACGCGTTCGGGTGTCTTCGGCCTCCTGCCCGGCGTGCCTGAACCGGGAAACGACGCGCTCGCGGTGTTTTCGGAGCGCTTCGGCGAGTAGCTGGGAGGCGCTGAGACGCTTTTTTCATTTATCTCCCTCTTCCGTCCGCAGGAAGTCTGTGAAGTCCCGAAGCCGAAGTCCCGGCTACTCGAGGCACTCGTCTCACAGCAAGAAGCAGAGGTCGGGGTCTCGCAGCCGCCATTCCAGCATCTCTCCCGCCAGGCTGCCGCTCAACTCCAGCCTGGGCGCGGAGCTCAGCAGGAAGAAAAAGGAACGGGCGGCGGCGGCGGCGGCTGCCGCCAAGGTGGACGGAAAGGAGGCAAAGGGCTCGCCCGTTTTCCTGGCTAGGAAGGAGAACAGCTCGGCTGAACCGAAGGAGGCTGCGACGGAATCGAAAAAGGTCGCCAAAACTGTTAAATCCGAAAAATCTTCTTCGGATACCGAGCTGGTGAACTTCCCCTGTGCGAACGCGGAGACTAAAGCGCCCGCGGAGACGACGAAACTGAAGGCAGAGGAGAGCTCGGACAGGAAGCACCCTGCTCCGCTCCGCGAGCCGAAACAGCCGGGAACAAAGGACTCAAAGCCCGCGGCGGAGGACCTTCGGTCTCCCAAAGAGCCGGACCCGGCGGAGAAGGAGATCCCCCCCCCGCCACCTTCCATCAAATCACCTCCTCCGCCTCTGCCGACGACCACGCCGCCGCCTCCGACTCCGCCGCTGCCGCCTTTGCCTCCGTCGCCCGCGGCGCCGCCGTTGCCGCCGTCCCAGCAGCCTCCCGCTCACGCCCCTCCTTCGCTCCCGACGTCTTTGCCATCTTCCTCCCACCCAAGGACGTCTACTTTATCCTCTCAGGTGAACTCCCAGTCCTCCGCCCAAGTCGCTACGAAACCGCAAGTGTCTGTGACGGCTGCTATCCCGCACCTGAAAACGTCGACGTTGCCTCCGCTTCCGCTGCCCCCTATTTTGGTCGGGGAAGATGACCTGGATAGGTAAGGTCGCGGGGCCTCCTCGGCCTGTTTGCCCGCGGGTTCCTGCGGGTGGCCCGACGGCCGCTGCCTCCTGCGGAGCGTTGAAGGCCGAGCCGCTCGTGGCAACGCCTCGCTGCCGCTGCTCCCGGCTCCGTGCGGGCGCAGCGAGGGGCAGGGGCCCGGCTTCTGTTTTTCACGCCGGCTAGCAAAAATTCCCCGAGGTCTTGTTGGCGTTTTTCGTAGCAGCGAAACGCGTCGGGAATTTTGCGGCCGTTCGCACGGAGGTGCTTGGAGGCTGCTTCGTGTCCGGATTTGTCGAAAAGCTGCGCGTGGTGACGGGAGGGAGCGCGACCCGGGGCCGTGCCTCTTCCGAATTCTCTGGACGTGCGGTGCCCGCGCACGGAAGCGGCGTTGGTTCGGTGTCGGTCTCAGCGACCCGAGCAGCGAGGTGTTTACCGGTCGCTTTTCCGGTCCGAAAGCCGTCACAGCGCGCCGAGCTTCGGCTTTGTTGCCTTAAATGCGCAGCTGGTAGGGTCTGGGGGCTGGGCTCCCGAGATCAGCTCTGCAGCTGTAACGTTCCCAGCTGTGCCACGCGGGACGGGAGGGAGCCTGCCGAGCACCTGAAGGGAAGTAGCAAGGAACGTTTTTTTCCCCTTGTAGTTTTCCCGGGAGCTCCGGGGCGCTGCCGATGGTTTCTGCTTGGCCCGGGGTTCTGCCAGCAGCTTCTGTCCCCGGCCACCACTGGAGACACGTCGGGTGTCCGGCCTGTTGGTGCCGCGTGGTTTTACCGCGAGGGCGTTAGGTGGGAGCTCAGGTTTGCTCTCGTTACCCGGTGTTTCATCCTCGAGCGCCTTTTCCCTGCCCGGTTGTGGCTCAGGGCTGTGGGTAGCTTAGGGAACGGGTCCGGGGACTTTTTTCCCGGTAAAAGGATGGGGAAACGCCACCTGGTCTGCTGAGGCCAGCGGTCGCTGCGCATGGCAGCCACCTCTGCAGCGGTTCGCTCTTTCTCAGCTTCCTGAGGGGCAGAAGTGTTCAGGGCAGCCTCGTTCTCACACGCCCGGAGCGGAAAACGCTTCTGAGCTGAGCGTGGGCTCTGCAAACGAGCCTTGAAGCACCCCGAAGCCACGCGCACCTCCTTCGGTCAGCGGCTCCCCAACCTCCCCGGCCTTTCCTGACGCCTGCCGGGCTCGTGAGGCCTCCCCGTGGGCGAGCTTTGGGCTGTGGGCTTTGGGAGGAAGCTCCTTCGTTGGGGGCTGGCTTTTGGACTTTGCCACCTTCATGCTTGGGCAGCTCTGAAGCGTTTGTGTAGCCTGGTGAGAACCCAAACGTCCCGGCGGTGGTGGAAGCTCCAGCAGCTCTAGGACGAGCGGCCTGCAGCCCACGGGCACGCCTGTGCCCTTCCCGAGGAATCCTCGAAGAAACGGACGTTGGTGCGCCGGGAGAGAGGCTGAGACCCTGGCAGGGCCGCAGGGCCCGAGCCTGGCGTGTGGCAGGAGGTATTTTTGTAGGACCGCAAGCGGAGGCTGCCCGTTAGGGGACTGAAGTAGAGGAGGAGCCGCCTCCTCTCTGCAAACGTCTGTAGGACCGGGCAGCAGGTCAGCGTTACGAGCACACGCGTGAGAGCCGCAGGCTTGGAGCCTGCTCTGCACAACCTCCTCTCGGGCTCCCCTGCTTTCAGAGACCCCCCGGGCACCGTTCTGGGCACCCCGGATAACGGGGACGGAGCCTCAGCGCTCCCGGCTCTCCTGCTCCTGTTTCTCGGCTGTTTCTTGATTTTCTTCCTCCTTGCGGCGCCCGCCAGCGAAGGTTTTCCTCCGGAGGCCTGGCTGCCGCGACTTGTGGCTGCCGTAGCACCCATCCTCCCAGAGCCGGAGCAGTGCCTCGCTCTGCCTCGCTCGTACCCTCCCCTTGTTTCACAAGAGCTTTTCCTCTTAACTGGGCAGTTGGGGAGGAAATTCAGCCAAAGCCCCGCTTCCAAGCGTCCGTGGAAGCGCAGGTGTCTGTGCTGCTGAGCACCCGACCTGCTGCCAAACTGCAACCCTCCCGCTGGCCGCCCAAAACAACGAGCCCTGGAAGGCTCCTGGGACCCCTCAGGCTTTCTTCGCCTGGTGAAACGGCTCGGTGCGTAGAATTCCTGCCAGAGCAGCCCGAGGAGTTCCTCCTGCCACAACAAAAAGAGAACTTGGCGTTTCCAGGCAGGAGCTAGAGCTCGCTAGGAGGCGAAGAGGCTCCCAGAGGTGTTCGGGGTTTGCGTTCGTCGTGATCGCGCGGGAATTTCGGTGCAGTGAGTGGTCAGGATGGAGGAAGGGAGGGTCGGGCAGGAACCGCAGAAGCCGCAGCTCTGCGCGGGTTGAGCAAGGTCTGGTGGTGGAGAGCCGCGGGTTTGTTGGAAGGCGGCGCGTTCAAGCGGAACGCTGGCTTCCTGACTTGTGTCCTTGTGAAGTGGAAGGCTGTCTACCCGGGGATGCTAATTTGGGCACTTAAATTTGGGCTCCTAGCTTTGTGCGCTCGAATAGAGAGCTTTTGTCCTGCAGTAGGATTTATGTTTGTCTGTTAATTGGCTACTAAGTCTGATTCCTGTATTGTATTAACTTTTCGGAGTTTAGTCCAAAAGAGATTCTTCCTCCAAAACCTGTGAAGAAAGATAGAGAGCAGAGACCACGACACTTACTCACGGACCTCCCGCTCCCTCCAGAGCTCCCTGGGGGGGACCCATCTCCTCCCGACTCCCCGGAACCAAAGGCAGCCACACCACCTCAGCAACCCTTCAAGAAGAGACCAAAGTAAGGCTGCCTTGCTTTTTTATTCAGCTCTTTCTGCTTGTTAGGTTTTGTATTTCTCCGGAGGTGGCAGCCTGGGCTTCCAAAGCTGTAAGCAGTGCCGAGGTGCACCCTGAAGCTCCTGGAAGAGCGACTTCCGCGACTTCCCTCGATAGTAAAATCGATGCAGCTGTGGAGAAGCGAGCTGCCCTGGGAATTGTTGTACGAGGTGCTCGCCGCACCTTGTATAAACCCTGGAAATTTGGGTTTTATTCGAAAGAAAAGTTCCAAATAATAATTGCGTCTTAGCGTCACGTAATTCTTCGATAGTTGGTAGATAAAGATACGGCTTTGTGCTCCGTATCTCCTCGAGAGGAGGAGAAGAAGGGGGAAGATCTGATCCTGAGGTCACGTAGCATAATTCGTTACACTCCTAACGGTGCGCGCCCGGCATCTGAGAGCGCAGAGAAATTCTGCTGTTGTTTTGTGGGGCACAGCCCGAAGCGGCCGACTGGGGGTGCCGGGGGGTGGGGTGGAGCACTCGGCTCTCTGACGTTCCTCTTGCCTCTTTCAGAATCTGTTGCCCTCGATATGGGGAAAGGAGACAGACAGAAAGCGACTGGGGGAAGCGCTGCGTGGACAAGTTCGATATCATCGGCATTATTGGAGAAGGGACGTACGGGCAGGTGTACAAAGCCAAGGACAAGGACACAGGTGAAGATCAGTTCAGGCTCTGAAAGGCTGCTGAGCGCCCAGCTGCCCTCTCCGCTCCTGGCGTTGTGTGTCCGGTGCGCACAACGTGATGGTGGGGCAGCAGCTCAAGCGGCTCTGCCGTGTCTGAGCGACGTTCAGCGTCCTGCTGGCCACCCAGGGCCGTTAGCGGGGATGCGTGCGGGGGTTTTTAACGCTGCCTTGTTCCGGCAGGTGAATTGGTGGCTCTCAAGAAGGTGCGACTGGACAACGAGAAGGAGGGCTTCCCCATCACGGCCATCCGCGAGATCAAAATCCTCCGGCAGCTGATCCATCGCAGTGTTGTTAACATGAAGGAAATTGTCACGGACAAACAAGATGCACTGGATTTCAAGAAGGACAAAGGTAGCGTTTGCTGCAGGGCGTGGCTTCAATTAGCCTAAGAGGTGTTGCAACTTCATTTGTTTGTTAGTGTGACACTAACAGTCCCGGTGTTTGTACGTTTTGTTACTGCATTCCTCCTCCGTGCACGCTCCCAGCAAGTTTGGCGTCCGGATTTGGCCTTACATCGAAGGAGAGATTCTGGTTACTGCGTTGTCGCGGCGCAGAGGTAGACGCAGGCTTAAAAGGATGCCTCGCATTTTTTCCTGTAGAGCCAGAGAAGCAATTTTAGGGGGAAAAAAAGCCTGTGTGGGGTCACTTAACTCTGATTGGTGCTGACAAACTCACCAGCAGTGTGGAAAGCTTTCTGTCCTCCGCCACTGTGGAAGAATGGCACAACAGCATCCCGCCTGCTTGCTTTGTTTGTGGACTTCCCCGTCCCGAGAGAAGGGGACGATAGAAGCACCGGTTTAAGGCGTGCACAGCAGAATACTTCTCAACAAAGTAACCTGAGAAGTAAAAACTGGGGGGATACACATGACTACTTCAAAGGTGACTGCTTTGTTCGGAACTTGGACATTGGGATTTCAGATGTTCAGCTTGAAAACACCAAGAAAAGCGTTTCAGCAACTGCATGTACTTTCATTCTTTTTTTCCTTCCTTGGTCTCTCCTCTCTTGTCTTAATTATTTCTCTTTATTTTGCCAGGTGCCTTTTACCTTGTGTTTGAGTACATGGACCATGACCTAATGGGGCTGCTAGAATCTGGCTTGGTACATTTCTCAGAGGACCATATCAAGTCTTTCATGAAACAGTTAATGGAAGGTCTGGATTACTGTCACAAAAAGAACTTCCTCCATCGAGATATTAAGTGCTCCAACATCTTACTGAACAACAGGTAACCAACAGGTTCTTTCCAAGTTCCTTTCCCTGCGTTCTCCCTGGCTTAGCTGAAAGCACTCGGTTGTTGTCTTCACCTTGAGTAAGCCTAGGAACAGGAGGCGTTGAAGCCCTGTAAGAGCACGGTGCTGCACGTTTCCCCCAGCAGCGTGGCAGACGACTGCAGTTAAGGGTGATCTTCCCCGGGTGCTGCAGCCCCTTTTGCAGGGGGGAGCAGCCCTACGAGCCCTCTGTGTAACGCTGCCAGGAGCAGTCTGTCCACGTGAGAGCCTCTGCTCGCTGTTGTGCAGCTTCTTGTAGTTAACTTTCTTTTGTGTCAGCCTAAATTAAATGGATCTCCCTGTGCCCTTGGTCTCCATGGCGTTTTGGCAGAACTGCCGTTTATTGGAAGTGCTGGTATGCAGGGAAACCACTGCGGGTTAAGGTCAAAAGCAGCAGCTCTCCCTGAATTCTCCCTTCTCCAGACAGTGTTTGGCAGTAACGTGGCTCGTTGCAGAACACATTGCAGTTAATTATCAAGTTGTTGTCTGGATACCCGTAAGAAAACTTTGAACCTGTAAGAACGATTCTGCACATGGCAGCATCCGCGTGGCTGCTTGTCATGTAGGAGTTCCTGAGCCGTTGGTCTGTTGGGTGGGGACAGAAATAGGACTGAATCGCTGCTTCTTGTTTCTTTTAAGCATTAAGTGGGGTCTGAAAAACTAAGACCGACAGAGCCAGAAGTAATTGCTGCAAATACTGCTTGACTAGGCCTCTCTGCTCCATGGGGAGATTTCCTTCCCTGTTACTGCCCGCAGCACGTGAGCCCAGCTCAGTTCAAACCAGTGAACGTTTTTGTCTTTCAGTGGGCAAATCAAACTTGCGGATTTTGGACTCGCCCGACTCTACAGCTCGGAGGAGAGGTGAGGCTGGGTGTGGAGGAGAAGGGAAATGACTTACCTAGGTGGGATGAGTTCCTTTGTGCTTGCTACCCGCGTAGTCCCTCCACTTGGAAGTCCTGGCATTGCCTGAGAAACGATTTCCAGCGTGGTGTAAGTGGTACAGTGCAGTTCCAGCTGTCAGGAGAAAAGCCTGGCTGGTATTAATAGCCTCCCATTAGACAGACACACCCATGAGGAACTGAGACATCTCTGCCTGCCATGGACCACATTTTGCTCTGAGCTCTCGAGGTCGGTCACTGCTCAGTTGACTCTTGCAGGTCAGGATTTTTCAGTCTCGAGTTCCTGCAACCCGCTGCCTGTGCATTTAGGCAAGATTACGAAAGCTGCAGTACCTCAGCAGCTCTGTTTAACTCAGGTGCTCTGAAAGTCTAGGCACCTGAAGGCCCACTGCTTCTACTTGCATGCCTAACTCTACGCTTTGGAATGAATAATTAGCCTTTGTAAGGATTTTATGGTTCTTGATGTCAATTTACGTTTGTTTCCATTCCAGCCGTCCGTACACAAATAAAGTCATTACGTTATGGTATCGACCTCCAGAATTGCTGCTAGGTGAGGAGCGTTACACGCCGGCCATAGATGTGTGGAGCTGTGGGTAAGTGCCTGGCTTGTACCTTCCGTCCTCTTTGGGCTGGGAACATCACGTGAATGGAGTAGTTCTGATGGAAGGTAGCCTCTGACTTGTGCTAACGTCTGAAAATATCTGCTGCAGCTAGGCAGGGTGCTGTCATGGTGGAGGAATACTTCCAGAACTCTGCTTTAAGTAAATAGGTGGCTGTCACCTAACTAAAGCTATCTTTGGGCAGTTCAGCCACGAAGACAGAGACGCTTCCAAGTGATTCAGAACCAAAATCTTGAGGATTCCACATTTAGGAGTGGGACTGGATTTCCCGAAGTGCGTGCATCCCGTTGTGATATACACGGGTAAACTTTTAGTGGAACTGAGTACACAAAACAAAGGCATGGTAAAAGGCAGGCCCTCCTCATTACTTCTGGAACCTTTGGCCACGAAGTCCAGTTGTTATTCGGAGTCCTGTGCCAAATGAGTGGGGTCAGCGCAGTGCCAGCAGACAGGTGCCTCTCTCAGTCTGCTGCTATATTTGGCACCAATTGTCATTCCTGCCAGAAGGCTTCGGGGTAGATGTCAAGGACTGACCGAGCCAGAGCTGTCCCCTCTCCTTCCCTTTCCCTTCCAGCTGTACGAGTGGTGTGTGTGCGTTCTGTGTCTGTATTCTGGGCTTGGCCACGACAAACAGCAGGCTCCTGGCGGCTGAGGATGTTTGGGCCCGCAGATATCCCCCAGATCGTGGCAGTAAAGTCGGAAGGGTAATTGGGCTGAACCTGGAGCAAAAAGATGCCTGTTTTTCTTATTGAGCTCTCGGCACATCCCACTTTTCCTGCAAAGAGTTAGTGTGAAGCCCATGAAACCAGACTAGTGAGTGTCGTTTCCCAGCCGCGTGGAATTGGTGACTGTACACGCAGGTTAGTTTGTCAGTCCTCAACTACAAGCCCTGATGCAAATAACTCTCCTTAGGCAAACCTGCTGCTGAACAGAAATGCTGCAGTGTTCAAACCACCATCCCAAGGGTTTGCTGTCGTGACCTCTTGCTTTTCCTCTTTCCAGCTGTATCCTCGGGGAACTGTTTACAAAGAAGCCTATTTTTCAAGCCAATCTGGAACTGGCTCAGCTTGAATTAATCAGGTAAAGCATTGCACATGCATGCCTATGAGAAGAGGTGCTGCAGAAACTGCTCGTGCACATAGTCGCTGTATTATAAGAGCCCTGTCTCTAATCTGCCTGCAAAATAGGATCAGTAAGTGACTGTAACTGCCAAAGTGAATAGTTAAGCACCTAGGTGTCCGTACCGACTAGCGAGTGTCTGCCCACTGACGTGTGCACCCTCAGTAAACCTTGCTGTAGTTAGCTGGGTGCAGAAATCGTGACCTTAAATTACATCTCGCTGAAAAGTCATTTTGCTGGATGCCTTAGAAACCCGGGTAAGCATTTTTCCTCTTCCTGGTTCCGTCCTTTTGACATGTCGTTTATCTGACCCTTGTCAAAGCGTGCACAGACCGAGTTGGAATGCCGAGCTGCTTAGAAAGGAAACGTCTTCACTCGATGCAGTGACGCTTCTGCTTCTCGCTGTGTTTCACCTGCTGATTTTTACTCTGCTTTTCCGCTTCTCAGCCGCCTCTGTGGGAGCCCCTGTCCAGCAGTGTGGCCAGATGTCATCAAGTTGCCCTACTTCAACACTATGAAACCCAAGAAGCAATACCGAAGGCGCCTGCGTGAGGAGTTCTCCTTGTGAGTTTCCGCGGAGGAGAGGATGGGCGGCCACGTGGGGGTTGCGGCTGTTACCCTGCGGGACAGATCCACCCCTCGGCTGTAGCGTACCTGGCAGGTGGAGCGCAGCTTCCCATGCTTATCCTGTGTCCTCAGGCAGCCATGAGGGCTTCTCCCGTCTGTGGAAGCTGGAAGGGGCTCGCTGTCCGCTAAACGGCTGGTCTGCCACACGTGCTTTCCAGGGGAATCCCCGTCTCTGTGCACGTGGGACGCTTCAAGCTGGGTCTTGCCTTGTCAGCCTGTATCTGAGGGGCACGCGTGGCATTCTCGCGGTGCTGAGGCTGTGTGGCCCCGGAGGTGTGCGCTCTGAGGGGGGAGGATAATGGTGTGATAAGCCTGAGGGCCTTGTGGCAGGGCCGCTCCTCCTAAATGGGAAAAAATAGGCTAAAAATCCCGTGGCTCTGTTTCCTGTCACGATGCCTTTGAGCTGTGCATCCCTTAGTAATAAATTCCGACTGTACGGACCTCTCCTGGGCCTGAGGTGGCTCTCTGAAAGCCGGCAGCTCCCCCAGCTCAGAACAACCCCTTAACTCAGCCGTGTCTCCACCTCTCCGCAGCATTCCCTCGTCTGCTCTCGACCTGCTGGACCACATGCTGACGCTAGACCCTGGCAAGCGCTGCACAGCAGAACAGGCCCTGCAGAGTGACTTCCTGAAGGACGTTGACCTGAGCAAAATGGCACCCCCGGAGTAAGTTCGGGATGGCATCCTCCGCGGTGCTGGGCTCTGCTAACGAGCCTTGGGAAGGAGTCACCGGCTTGGCCTTGTTCTTTCGGAATTAAGTTAGGATTTCTGGATTTGTTCTCAGCTCTGCCTCTGGATTTGGATATGGCTGAGCAGACAGCTCTCGTGGTCTCTTCGCTTTTGCCTGAGACTGGGGCTGGTTTTATAAAGCTCAGCTCGTAAGGTGCTCTATGGGGAGAGAGGAGAGCAGCACGTAGTAAACCTGTCCTCTGTGCCATCGAGGACTGGCCAGGCCTCGTTTATACGGCTTGGCAGTTGGCTAGGACAGTGAACGCTGCTCGGCAGCCGCTGTTTGCAGCTCTCTGCTCCCACCCCAATTAGGCAGACCGTAAAATTCTGCTCTAGCTACTTTGCCTGCGAGTACAGCAAGGAGCTTCTGAGGTTCCCCTTCCTTCAGAGTCAGTAAAGCGAGCTGCTTAACGCCACTGCGCTCACGAAGCTGGGTGTCGGCCTGTGCTGGGTGTGTGTGCACTGCAGCCAACCCAGTCCACTCAGGAGGGCGACCTGAGCGCAGAGGACGTGATTCACAGGAAGCGGAGCTGCCTGTCCTGGTTCTAGCACTCACCCCTTCTGGGTTTAACAGCAGGGCTGCAGTGAGAGGCCTCTCTGATGGCACTAATCCTTTTCTGTGGTCTTCAGATATTTCTGTTTGGTTTTTGGTGCCGTGTTTCTTACCTGCCAAGTCTTGCTCTCTTCCAGCCTTCCCCACTGGCAGGACTGCCACGAGCTGTGGAGCAAGAAGCGCCGGCGGCAGCGGCAGAGCGGGATTGCAGTGGAGGAGCCACCGTTATCAAAAGTTTCTCGGAAAGAAACTACCTCTGTTACAAGCACAGACACTGTCAAAAACAACAGCAGTCCTGTGCACTCACAGCCTGCCCAGCTCAAAGCAGAGCCTGGCGTTGGAGATGCAGTAGGTCAGTGCCTCGTCTGGCCTGTGAAGGGCTCCTGTTGATACGTTGCCTTCCCTCTGTCTGCGGTTTCCCCTGGATGTGGGGCGCTTGGGTCTCTTCAAGCCCATCTGATTCTTTCACCTACATTCCTACGTAAGGGGCATTCCAGAATCTTCCTGCTTTCTTTGCGGTGAAAATCGTTGGCTGCGGAGCATTCTGGCTGCTCTTCAGAAGTCAGAGTTACCGGCTCCTAAGCACGCTTTCACAAAGAGCAATGCGAGGAATCCTGGAGTCGCTTTGGCCAGCAGAGCACAGATAAGGGGCTGGCAGGAGCAGCCATCCAGAGCCTGCAAACGGGCTGGAGTTTGATCCTGCTGAGCAAATTGTGTAAAGCTTAGGCACGGGAGATAGCAGACTAGGGCTTGGTGGGCAAAAATGTATATTATTGAGCATTATTCCGTAGAGAAAAGATCCTCTGGGCTTAAAGAATCCAAGGCTGGGGCTTGTGCACTGTTAAAATGCGTTCGACCTTCTGGTGTCCCAGAAATGGTTGGAGGGGAGGTGTGTTGATTCCCGGGAATGCAGGGAGGCGCAGAGCTGCCCAGGCCGTTTTGTTCTCTAGAAGCCTGAGGAAAACCCGTATGTGGGCCAAAGATTCCTTTGTGTCAAATGTTGAACAGACAAGTAGCAAGGAAGACAGTTCTTGCTCGGGGGAGCGCACAGCCCATGTGTTCGTGGCAGATGGACAAAAGGTGCTGCTTGGATGAACGGAGGGAGGAGCGAGTGTCAGGGCATCGGTCGTGTACCAGGAAGGGGAGCTGAATTTGTAAGGGAAGATTAATTTTAAGCTGCTAAAACCAACCCAGCGCACCGTGCTTGCCAGGGAGCAAGGTCAGTGGGAAGGGGATGCCCGTGCCACGCAGAGGGCTCTGGTGCTGCGTGGCGCAGAGGGGAGGCGATGCCGTTTCCAGGAGGCGTTTCAGACGAACTCGCGGGTCAGGACGGAGCCCTCTGATCCCACGCCAGCTTTTCGTGAGGAATTGCTTTCAGCCTGACCTCATTTATTTGGCTGCATCAGCGGCACACGCCCTCCTCCCATCCCAAAGGGCAGCTTCGCCCTGGCCCAGGAAACCCGCGTTCGGTGCAGGAGGGAGCGCTCCTGGGCCGCGCAGCACTGCGGGGCCTCGGGAGGAGCTGGCCGCCCTCACGTGCTGCTCCCATGGCCACCGAAGTGGGCTCGGGTCTCCGTCCCGCATCTCAGGCTTGCTGCCACGACCAGAGGTGTCAGTGCTGTGATTTTGGGATGACCCCAGTCGGTTTACGGCCCCGAGGGGGGGAGCTTTGGCTGAGCTGGTTTTAACAAGCAGCCGTGCGCGGTTCCGGTAGGTTTGGGCGGTGAGGAAGCCTCCCTCCTCCCCACGGAGCAGGGCTGCAGCCGTGGGCGAGTGCAGTGCGGGAGCAGTGCCACGGGGTGCTGCTGCCGCGCCGCTCTGAGCGGGTGGCAGGCTGGAGGGGACACGCTGATGGGGAAATGTGAGCTGAGGATTCTCACTGAGACTCCACGCCTTCCCCAGGCCCGTGGAGAAGCTTGGCTGGTGCGGTGCCACCGCTGCTGCCTGGCGAGACGTCGCTTCCCCTGACCTTTCTGTGATGCTTCTCGTGTTTCCCGCAGGCCTTGGAGACATCACCCAGCAGCTGAATCAGAGCGAGCTCGCTGTTCTGCTGAACTTGCTGCAGAGCCAGACCGATCTGAGCGTCCCCCAGATGGCCCAGCTGTTAAACGTGCACTCGAACCCGGAGATGCAGCAGCAGCTGGAGGCTCTCAACCAGTCCATCAACGCTCTGACGGAAGCCACCGCGCAGCAGCAGGAGTCTCAGGCGGCGGCGGCGGCGGCAGAGGAAGCCATAGAAGAGCCACCCACGGAGGCCCAGCCACTGGAGGAGCAGGTGACTCCAGAAGCAGCCAGCGCTCAGGGAGATATGCAGAACGTGCTGGCCGTTCTGCTCAGCCAGCTGATGAAGAGCCAGGAGCCCGCTCTAACCCTGGAGGAGAGCAACGGGGAGAAGAGCAGCGAGCAGCGGGGGCCGAGGAAAACCCCTACCGTGCATCCGGAGGAAAGTACAGGTAAATACTCGTGACCTGAGCATCCGGGGATGCCATTCACCTGTCTGAACAATTAGAGCCTTCCGTACCAGTGCCTGTAGTTTAACCGCCCGGGAGGAACCGAGGTGGCTGGAGAACTGTGTCGGGGGAGGCTCGTGAGGATGGGAGGAGCTGGGGGCTAGGATGTGGTGGTCAGGCCTAGATTTCCAAAGAAAGCCGCTGACCCGCTCCCCGCGGTAAGCACGGGGCCGTTCAGGAGGCTTTTAACAACTGCAGAGCGCCAAAACACACTCTGCTCCAAAACACAAACACAAAACACGCCACTGCGAGTGGGTCAGTGAAGATTAAAGGCTTCGCTTTTTCCCTCAAGAACAATGAAAGGGGAAGCTGGTGGCAGGTCAGTTCTTCCTCTGATACTCCCAGCAGCTGCCAGTGTGCGCCCCTGGTTAGTTGCCGTCACTTCACACGGGGCTCACGCGCTCAGGTAGGTTTTTTTTTGCCCAGGGACCTGCAGCGAGGCAGATCTCCCTCTTATTTATCCCAGCTATTTTTGCTCCGTTCCCTTCCTGCTTTCCTGCCCGCTCGAGAAACAAAACTTAAAAAAAAAAAAAGCATAGAGAGGATTTGTAAATACCGTGAGAGCTGAAATACTGGAGAGTGCTGAAAGGGAAGGCTGGTGGCCAGTCTGCACTTCAGCCCGCCCGCTCCGTACGTCCTGGTCTGACCTGGACGGGCGCTGCAGTTCAGCTTGAGGTTGAGCGCTAAGAGGCATGCTTAAAGACCTGCTGTATCAGTGAGCTCTCGGATTTCCTTTCCAGAGGTGAGTGTAAACATCTCCGTGTCTTTTTTTTTTTTTTCTTCTGTTGATTTTTTGAATTATTAGCAACATCCTGTGACGACCTCACCCAATTCTAGAAGCGCCTCCTGAGTATGTCTCAGACTCTCCAGGGAGCCTCTTTTGGCCCGATACACAACTCCTGCAATGTAGCTGAACGTGCTGTGTTCTCGTGCCTTCAACACACCCGCCCACCACAAGCCAGTTGTGATCGTGCTTTTTTTTTTTTTTTTTCCTTTTTTTTTGCCCTAGTACTGGAAGATAATTAGGTTATTGTAGAGCAGATTCAATTAAATAACATTGTTCTCTGTTTATAATTATTTTAAATGCTATGCTGTCCCCAAACCAGCTTGGCTTTAAAATTACCTGAAGATTGTTTTCTGGGTTTAAATACAATCTAGTTTTAAAGCGGACTGACGGATACGGGTGGAGGGGTGGTCCTGGAAGACTACTGCTTTTCACAATAAAGTTTGACCTTTTTAATAACCACTTTTGCAAATGATTCGAGGATCTGATTCGAGTTCAGGCGTTCGTGGCCTCGTCGCCAGTAAGGAATAGCTGTCACCACCACGTAGCGATCCCGGTGCCGGGTGAGGCGCAGGCAGGGCAGGGCTCAGGACCGGGGCGAGCGTCCTGCGGGCGGCTGCCTGGGCAGGATAGGGCCCCAGCTCCGCTCCGGGCTCCTCGCACCGCCTGGCCCGGCTGCTTCGTTCTCCTCCTGGCTCAGGAAGGCGAAGCAGAGGGGTCAGGGACGGTGCTAGGAGGACGCTTGTGTTGGTACCAGGAGGGATCCTTTGGAAACAGGAGCGCTTGTTGCTTCGGGTCTGAGCCGGGAGGGGGGAAAGGGCACGGGGCTTTCACGTGTGGCAGGGAGTCTGTGCTGTGCAAGAGGCTGGGGTTGAGTTTGGGGCTCTTAAAAGGGTCGGGGAGCAGGCGAAGCCGGGAAGCCCCTGGTGAGGAGCCCTGGAGGCAGAGAGGGGACACGGCCGGGGACGCAGCGTGGGCGCAGCCAGGAGCTGGTGCTGGGCTGGGGTCGGGGCTGGGTTTGGGGCCATTTTTTTGGGCCGGGTTTTGTCCTAAACCCTTCTCCAGCACCGTGGCACTCGGTCAGGCGCCGGGCTGCCGGCACGTGTCACCGGTGTCCCTGTGGGCCCCGCTTCCAAGGGGCACGGGCTGGCCGTGGCTCGCATCTGCCTCCCTCCCTGCCTCAGCCTTTGATCCGGGCGCAGGAATTCCCTCGGCGGGCGCCCAGGTGTTGGGGCAGCTGCCGCTGGCCAGGCGGGAGCG
Organism: Nettapus auritus; assembly: GCA_011076525.1. Taxonomy (NCBI): domain Eukaryota; kingdom Metazoa; phylum Chordata; class Aves; order Anseriformes; family Anatidae; genus Nettapus; species Nettapus auritus. The sequence continues at coordinate 4,621,366 of CM021791.1, read as the reverse complement.
CGGGGGAGCCGCGGACGTGCGCTGGCCTTGCAGCGAGCGCCAGCCCCTGACATCCTCCGCCTCTCTTCCAGCTCGTCCTGGAAGTGGCAGGGCTCTTTGCTTTTTTTTGTTGTTATTGTTTCGGTAGAAATGTATTTATATCTGCTCGCGTGCTTTTGAAAGACGGTGTTTAAAAGGAGTAACCCTTCCACAGCATGTCCTCCTCGCATTCTCCCACCAGAGAAGAGGCCCCCCGAGCCCCCCGGACCGCCGCCGCCGCCGCCTCTCTCCGAAGGAGACCTCTCGAGCGCCGCGCCGGAGCTGAACCCAGCCGTGACGGCCGCTCTGCTGCAGCTTTTTTCCCAGCAAGAGGCAGAGTCGCAGAGCCACGCGGCGCACGAGCACCAGGCCTCCAGGTCCGCGGACTACGTCAGGTCCCGCTCGTCCAGGACTTACAGCGCCGAGGGCTCCGAGGGGGGATTCGGGGCCGAGGAGCTGAACTCCGGCCAGACGCTGCTGGAACCTTCTGCCCAACCGCTGGGGAAAAGCAGGACCTTTTTGGGCTCCGTGAGCCACCTCGGGGAGACGAGCAGTTACCAGGGCATGGGCTCTGTCCAGTTCCCAGGGGACCAGGACCTCCGCTTCGCACGAGTCCCCGTAGCCATACACTCGGTCGGGCAACCCTTCGCCAAAACCGAGGGGAGCAACAACGCCCTGGTGCACCCGGAGGCCAAAATCCAAACCTACGGCGAGCTGGGCCCGGGGACGGCCGCCGCCAGCGGGGCAGGAACCGGCCACGCTTGGGGCGCCCCGACCCAGGCTGCGCCCTACGGCAAGGCTTACCGCGGGCCCGGCCGAGCGCCTCCGCGCGGGGGACGGGGCCGAGGGGTCCCCTACTGATCCCCGTCCTCTGCCGTCGCCTCTCCCTGCCTCTGACACCGTTTGGGCCGCAGCGAGGGCTGGGCCGCGCTCCCCGTCGCGTTCCTCGCCGCGGCGCCCCGCCACGTGCTGCGCTCCCGGCCGGGGACGAACCTCTCGCGCTTGGGTAGCGACAAAAATTCAAAAACCCCACGCTGAGCTTTCCGCCCTGAGCCAGCGGAGGGGGGGGAGGCGTCGAAAAAGAGGAGGAAGGGAACAAACCGGCCGCGGCGGAGGAATGAAATAAAGGAACTCGGCAAGCTGCGCCGCAGCGCTGCTCGGAGGGAGAAGCGGGGCGCAGGTAGGGCTAAGGGAGAGCCGGCTTCCCAAAGCGATGTTTTCGATCCCCTTTAAAAAAGAAAAAAGGAATAAATAAATGGAAATGTATCACTGCAGGGACGCTGGGCTCGCTTGTCTTGGCTGTGGACAGCCGGGACGTGGCACTGGCTTCTACTCAGACTTCCCCACCCCGCTTCCCTCCCGCCGGCCCCTTTCCTCGCTCGATTCCGCGTTGAGTTTCCGACCCCCTGGCTCTGGGGCACTTCTCCTCCGACAGCAGCCTTAGGAAATCGGCTTTCGTGAAGGGTCTCTTTGGGTTTTGTCCCTCTCCTGCCCTGAAGTTGCAGCGGGAAGAGGTTTTTTTGTTTTTTGTTTTTTTTTTCCTTTTTTTTTAGATGCCCGAGAGCCGAAGAGAACACCTCCCCCCAAAATATTTCTGTCCTTCGGGACTTCCGAACCGCCGAGAGCATTAAAGTTGGAAAACAAAACCCACGCCGCTCGTGGTGGGGAGGCTCCAGGGGCCCTGCGGGGCCGCCGCCGTTCCCCACCCTCGGGCCGAGCCCAAATCTTTGCGCTGGGGCCGTTTCCCCGCGAGTTCCCTCCTCCCGCAGGTGCCCTGGGTGAGACTTGGGCGGAAGAGGCGAGTAAAGCAGAGGTGCATACTGACGAACTTTTTGTTCCGAGTAGGCCTTTCCTATGGAAACCGGAGTTGTTGAGTTTGAGCAAGGCGTCGCGGGGCCTCGCTGCCGCCAGCCTTGGGCTTTATTTCTTTTCCCCCCCCCCACGCTCCCGGTCGGGAAGGGCGAGCGGCTCCCTTCGGCCGCGCATCCCCGGCGGGGGTCTGGGCTTTGGGGCAGCTTTTTGGGTTTTTTTAATTGCCAGTTTATGCCTGATGTGCGGGGGGCGGGGGGGGGGAAGAGAAGGTGTGTAAGATGCCGAGCGCGCTCAATAAAGCAGTCACCTCTCCAGAGTTGTTTTTTTTTTAGTTTTTTTCTCCCCAGCTGCTGCGTGCTGGAGCTTTTCTTGTTGTTGTTCTGCCTTTTCTTCCCGAGCCCGTCCAATTCGGAAGGCAAAATCGCGCGTTCCAGCGCTGAATCCTCTTAGGAAGCGGATGCCTATTTATTATCTTTCCAAATTGGCTTCTCCCCAGGAAAGCCCGACGAGGACGGAGCCTTCCTTAACCCAGCGGGGCAGGAGCGGCCTCCCGGGGACCTGGCACGGCCCCGCCAGCCTTCGGTGAGCTCCGTGCCCCCTGCGCCCCGAGCAGAGGACAGAAATCCCCGACTTCTGTCCCCTGTTCGGGGCCGCGGCTCTCACCGTCCCCTGGCAGAGACGTGGGCAGAGCCGGGGGCTCCTCCACCAGTGGCTCTTCCAAACTGGTCCCACCACCGGGTCCCTGCGAGGACAGAGCCGAGGATTTGGTCCCAGATGTCAGCCCGCGGAGCAGGACGGCTGGGGGGTGCTCGGCAGCCTCAGCCTCCCCTTTTCTTTATTTTTCTTCTTTTATTTTTAAGTGGCTCTGTACAAAGAAGACAAAAGGATTTACTGGGGGGGGGGAAACACGCGTTGACAGGATTTAGGAAGCGATGCGGGTTGCAGACGAGCCGTCGGAGGATCCCACCCCGCCTCTCCTCCCGAATTTGATGGCGTTTGGGGTCGGTGCCCGGCGGGGAAGCGGCTGGCCGGGCTCTCTCTGTCCCTCTCCCGAGTTCCGTTTCGAGACTGAGCGGCGCCTTTTTTTGGTTGTACCTTTGTCTCTGTACAGATATTTTGTAATATATTAAAAATTTTTTTCTTTTCAGTTTATAAAAATGGAAAGTGGAGATTGGAAAATTAAATATTTCCTGTTACTGTATCACCTTTTGCTCCGTCGCGTTGAATTATTCCGCTCCTATCCGCAGCCTCGCCGGACGGCGCGGTGCCCGCGGTTCCCCCGAAGCCTTTCCCTCTCCCGGGGCCCGATCCTGCTCCCTCCGGCGCTGGTAAGTGCACGGGGCCGGGTGAAGGGGTCCATAACCCCCGGCCCCCAGCCCTGGATGTGGTCAGGGGGCGACGCCGGGGCTGCTGCCGGGACGGAGCCCGGAGCTGAGCGGAGCCCGGGGGGGCCAGGAGCAGGGACGCGGCCTTGGGGGGTCCCCAGGGACAGAGGCAGCCCCGTCCCCTGGCTGCTCTGAGCCCCCTTGGGGACGGATCCGTCGCCCTTCCTGGGGCGGCAGCGGACGCTCCCGGGGCTTCTCCACGCCAACCTGGCTCCGGCATCCTCGGTGCCAACCAGGCCCGATCCTGCAGCAGGGCCCCGAGGAGCCTGGGGGTCCACAGTCTTTGTCTGGGGGCTCCCCGCAGGGCGGGGGTCCGCGTGCCACGGCCGTGCCTCCCGCTCGGCGGCACCCGCCCCTCGTCTCTCCCGCTGCAGCCCCGGTTTCTCGCCCTCCTCTCGCCCGGTTTAGCATCCCCGCCGCTGACACGTCTTAAAATACACCCGCGTGCAGATGGCGAGGGGGGAGCGGAGGCGCCGCGCGTTGCTGTGCCTCCGAAAGCCGCAGCGAGCTCAGCCGGGCCCGGCCGCCCTCCTCGTGATTTATGAGCGGGGCAGCTGGGAGCCGGGCAGCCCCATCCATCCTCATCCTCCCATCCATCCACCCAAAGGACCCCCCCGGTGGTCCCAGCACCCTTTGGGTTGCCGCCTTGGTCCTGTTTGAGCGCGACCCCCCGCTAGGAACTTATTGGGGGTCCCCGTTGCGACCCCCAGGAAGCCTCGGAGACGAAACCCCTGCTGGCTGCCTCCCCGCCCTCGCTCCTGCGGCACCGACCCCGTCCCAAGGTGACCAGAGCGTTTGCTCCCGTTTAATTTATTTTTCGCATTGAACTTCCCTCGCAGCAGCTGCCGTGCCAAATGGCTCGGGGCCGCGCTGTAAATCTCCCGCTTTTACACCAACGCTGGGGCCGCCTTCCCCGGGCCGAGGCCCGTGCCTCAGTTTCCCCACCTCTCTCCGGGCTTTCGGTGGCGCCCAGTGGGCTCCTGCTCCCTCTGCTCTGGCTGGGTCTTGGCTCTGTTTTATTTTATTTTATTTTATTTTATTTTATTTTATTTTATTTTATTTATTATTATTATTATTTTATTTTACTTTATTTTACTTTATTTTATTTTCAGGTTGCCTTTTTGACGTTTCTTGGCTGAGCCCACGCGCGGGTGCTGTGCCACGGAGCTGTGCCCACGGTGAGTGTGCATCGGGGGCACGGGGGTGACACGGGGAGTAAAAGGGCTCTGACCCCCCCCCGGGGTGTGTCCCGGGGGGTAGCACATCACTGCGTGCGTGTGCGTGGATGCACGAGTGTGTGTATGTGTGTGTGCAGGTGGGTGTGTGGGTGTGCCTGGGTGTGGGCACCCTGCATGGCTGGGCACCCTGCAGGGGTGTGGAGCCGTGTGTGTGTGTGTGCACCCTGAACGAGTGTGTGTGTGTGTGTGTGTGCACCCTGAATAAATGTGCGTGTGTGTGCACGCTGTGTTTCTGTGTGTGCACCCCACATGTGTGTGTGCACCCTGTGTTTGTGTGTGCGTGCACCCTGTGTGCATCTGTGTGCATGTACACCCTGAATAAGTGTGCGTGTGTGCACCCTGTGTGTGTGTGTGCACCCTGAATAAGTGTGTGCACCCTGTGTGTGTGCACCCTGTGTGTGTGCACCCTGAATAAGTGTGTGCATCCTGTGTGTGTGCACCCTGTGTGTGTGCACCCTGCAGGTGTGCATATCTCTGCACCCTGTGTGTGTGCACCGTGTGTGTGCACCCCGCCTGCGTGTGCATCCACGTGCACGCCTTGCACGCGCGTGCATCCGCGCGTGTCCGTGCACACCCCCCCGTGGGCGTGTCCGCGCGCCCCGCGTGCATCCACGTGCGCGCCCCTTGCACGCTCGTGCCCAAACCCCCCCCCACGGCACGGGCGCGCGCCCCGGGCGTGTCCGTGCGCTCACGCCCGTGCACGCGCGTCCACGCGGGGCCGCGCGCGGCCGTCACCAGGTGTCGCTGTACCCACGGCCACCGCGCCCCCCCCCCCCCCCCCCCCCCCCCCCCCCCCCCCCCCGGCGCCGCTTTTGGCTGGCAGCTGCTCGGGCACCGGCGGCTTCTCCCGCGCCTCCGCCGCTTCCTCCCCAAATCTGTTCCCACCTCCCGCTGCCGGGAAGGGGAGGGTTGGGGGGGGGGGGGGCTCAGCCCCCGCCCCCCGGGGCCCCCCGCGCCCCCCCGCCCGCAGCTTGATTAAAGCGGCGGCGCGCCCAGCTGGTGCCTGCTGCCGGCACCCCGAGCGGAAAGCGCCCGAGATTAAAATCTGCAATTAGCGGGAGCCGAGAGCGCAGCCGGGGGCTTCCCCGGCCCGGGGCCGCCCCCGTCGGGTTCCGGTCCGCACCGCTGCCCGGCCCCAAAGCCCTGCACCCCCAGATCCTGCGCCCCCACATCCTACATCCCCATATCCTGCGTCCCCACGTCCTGCATCCCCATTGCCTACACCCCGATAACCCCATATTCCCGTATCCTGCATCCCCACATCCTGCATCCCTGCATCCCCATATCCCCATAGCCGACGTCCCCACATCCCCCCAACCCCACATCCTGCCTCCCCGCATGCCTCTATTCCTATATCTCCCCATCCCTCCATCCCCATATCCCCGTATCCCCATCCCTCCACGCCCCCATCCCCACATCCCCACATCCCACATCCTCCCCGTGTCCCCCCACGCAGGACACCAGCTTGGCCGTGGCAGCAGCCCCCAGGTGTTCCTTCCACCCGTCCCCCTATCCCCATGTCCCCACATCCCCGTGTCCCCACATCCCCGTGTCCCCACGTCCACGCCAGGCCCACGTGGCCGTGCCACCACCGCCACGTCCCCCTTCGAATCCAGGACTTCTGGGGACGTTCCCGTCCCTGCCATCCCCAGGTGCCTGCACGGGGATGGGGCCCGAAGCGCAGCCGGTGGCTTTGGGGACACCGGGGCCGGGTCTGGCCGAGCCCCGCGCAGGCTCAGCACCCAGGCCCCCGCTCGGTGCCCCCCCCGCGAAGCCGCACAGCTGAGCCGAGGCAGGCGGCCGGGGGGGAGGGCCCGCGCCTGCACGCTTTCACCTGCCATTTAATTGGATGTATTTTTAATTAATGGTGCCTCTGGGACCAACATGAGACAACATGATCTCTGAATAGGGACAGGGGAGGAATTGGGGAAGGTAGGAGGATTGGACCGCGGGGTGCGCTTACCCGGCAAACGCTGCCATCAATCACCCGCCACTTTTCGGCTCTGGACTTTTGGCTGGTGCCCAGGGCCGGGTTGAGGGGGGGGGGGCACGGCCCCCAGCCCGCCGCCGCCTGGCACGCGTGTGATGAGCGGCACGGCCTCGGCTGCGGCCTGGGGGGGCGAGCGGCGAGCTCCGGCAGCTGGACCCGGCGAAGCGCGCGACCACCCCGCTGCCCCCCGGCTTTTGCTGCGCCCCCCAGGCCAAGCTGGGGGCTCTGTGTGACCCCCCCCCCCACGGTGCTCTCCGTGCCCCGCTGCCCCCACCTGCCCCGTGCCCGTGCCCTGGCTTTGTTCCTCCCTACCCGGGCGGGGGGCACAGCTGGCCCAGCCGCAGCCCCCCCCTACCCGGCACCTTCTGGCACAGCCCCTGGGGGGGCCGGGGCAGCTGCCTGGCCAGCGAGGGCCGGGGGAGCCGGGGGGGCTCCCGGCTCGCCCGCGGCAGGTGCCGCCGCGCAATGTAGGGCAGGCATTAATATTTAGTGCCGCTGGGGGGGCCGCGCCGGGGTTGCGGCACAGCTGCCTCCTGCGCTGGAATGCAAACTGCAGCGCTGCCACCGCCCCGGCCCCCCCAGCCCCCTGCCCTCCTGCACATTGCTGGGGTGGGGGGCACAGCCCCGGCCCCCCCCAACCCCATACACCCGCGTGTCCCAGAGGTGTGAACGCGGCGGGCGCCGTGCCCCGGCCCCTCGAAGCCACCGGCAGCGTGCAGGGGGCAGGATGGTGCTGGGGGGGGCTGACACCGCTGCACCCCCCCGGGGGGCGATGGGGACAGCCCCGGCACGAGGCGTGGAGCACCGTGGTGCCACCCAGCTCCCGGCCATGCGGTGCCGTGCGGTGCCGGGGCCTTTGTTGCAGGATCCCCGTGCTGCCCGGAGCGGGGGCGCGCGGTGGCCGCCACTTCCCACCCGTGGCCTCCCCACGGCCACCACCGGCACCGCGTGGGCACGGGAGGCCCCAGCGTGGGCACCGGGCACCTCCCCACGGCCGCGCTTCTGCGGCCTCAGCCTCTCCCAGGCCTGGCGGGGAGGCTTCGGGGCTCCCTGCCTGCACCGAGGGTCTCGGCCCTGTGCCCGCCACCCGCCCATCCGTCCGTCCGTCCATCCACACACCCCAGCTCCTGCTCCCCCCGGCCCGGGGCGTGCGGATGCGCGCGCATGTGGGTTTATTAGCGTTATTTCGGCATTGTGATGCAGAGAGAGTAAGTGTAACAGCTGCTCCGTGCTCGCAGTGTTTATTGTTACCTAGAGACAGCCCACTGGCTCCTTCCCAGCCTCCCCCCGCGCCCCGGCTCCCCACACTCGGATGCAAAATTTATGGCACGCCGGGCCCCTCGCGTTAACTCTCTGCCTTCCGGCCGGGGACGGCACCGCGGGACGGGGATGGGGGCGTGGGTGGGGAGAGGCTGGCGCTGTGCTGGGGATGCCGGGGGACACCGCTCGTGGTGGGACGCCGTGCGTGGGGCTGCCGGAACTGAGCCAGATGGGGCTGTGGCGAGCCGGGCCGAGCCATGCGGTGCCGTGCCGAGCCGTACAGAGCCATACAGAGCTGTGCCGAGCCATGACAAGCCACGCAGTGCCATGCAGCATCATGCCGAGCCACGCAGAGCCACACAGTGCCGTGCCGTGCCACCCGGAGCCCCAGCCGGTCCCCGTGGAGCCGTATCCATGGCACAGATAATCCCCAGCCGGGCCAGGTGCCAGCCTGGCTGCTGCCCGCCCGCTGCCTGCAGCCTGGCTCAGGGGGGGCTCATCCCTGGCTGCCCCTCAGCACCAGCAGCGGCCCAGGGAGCAGCCTCAGGACTCGGCACGGGCCCGGTGACCCTGAAACCAACGCCCAGGGGGGCAGCGGGGGCGACTGGGGGGAGAGGGGGCACGGCTGAGGGGTGCCGGGCGCTGGTGGCTGCGGGGGCTCTGCCCAAAGGAGGCCTGGGGGGGATGAGGAGCGGGGCTGGGCCCGAGCAACCGTTTGGTGCCACGCGTCCCCCTCCTTTGTTCTGCTGTTGCTTCACGTGGCACAGCATGGCACGGCTCAGCATGGCACGGCTCGGCGTGGCACGGAACAACACAGCGTGGCTTGGCTCAGCTCAGCATGGCCCAGCACGGCTCAGCACAGCATGGCACAGCTCGGCATGGCACGGCATGGCTCAGCATGGCACAGCACAGCTCAGCACAGCTCGGCACAGCTCGTGGCAGGGCAGCAGCCCCAGCCACTCTGAGGACAGGGACCAGGAGCGGGTGAGCATCATCTGCCCATGCACCTTGCGGCCGAGCCCCCTGCGCCCTGTCCCGCCGAGCCCCCGCCAGCCCTGGGGACACCAGGGTGACACCGTGAGGTGTGTGGGTGTCGGGCACAGCTGGGGACGGATGGCCCCGTGCCCGTGGGGGGGGGACCCGGCCCTGTCCCCTCTGCCCCCGCCAGCCCCCGCTGCCCACTCCCCCCACCTCCCTCCCTCTCCCTCCATCTCTCAGCAAGTTTTTTATGTGATTACAGGCACTGCATGGTAATTAGTGCTAAACTCATTTGCACAACTACAGTTAATTGGCTACAACAATTAATTAATGTGTTGGAAATTTGGCACCGGAAAAAAAAAAAAAAGTTTGTCATCAGAGGGACCTGGGGGGGGGGGGGGGGGAGGGGGGGGGGGGGGGGGCAACGGTGCCGGGAGCGCGGGGGCGCCCGCACCCACCTGCAGCCCCGCGCCCCCGGTGCGCCCCTCGGCTGGGGCCCGCCACCTGCGCTTTGTTTCGCGTCTCCTGCTCCCTTCCTGCCTTCCCGGCTTCCTTTCCCTCTCTTTCTTTTCTCTCTCTTCTTTTTTTTTTTTCCCCCCTTTTTTTTTTTTTTTTTACAACTTAAGCAAACTCATTTCCCTGATAAAATATAGCATGACTAATGACTGAAGCATGTAAAAATCATTGGGAAAATGTCCTTGGAAGACGAATGCATTTTCAGCAGAATAATTAACTTAATTAACAAATTCACATGCATATTCATCAGGCTATTAATGTCTTCTCAGCTCAGCTTGACGAACATTGCGGTAATAACCATCTCATTTGCATACTGCATTCTACTGCTATCCAAAAAAAAAAAAAGGCGCCTGCACACGCGCAGCCCGCGACGCCTGCGCCGCGGGGACGGCTCGGCCACGGCCCCGCCGAGGGGGGGGCACCGGCCCGGCCTGGGTGGGGGGCGCGGGCGGCGGCGGCGCAGCCCCCGGGAGCTGAGCGGGGCCGGATGCGGCCGCGTGCTCGGGGCCCCGCGGGCAGGGCCAGGGAGGCTGCGACGCCAGGGGGCAGGGACGCTGGTGGAGGCTCCGCCCATTCGGCCACACCCCGTTTGGACCCTCCTTGGGTTTTGGCCACGCCCCGTTAGGCTCCTCCTCTTTGGGCCACGCCCCGTTAGGCTCCTCCCGTTCGGCCACGCCCTGCTTGGCTCCGCCCGGTGCTCACCGCAGCAGGGGGCGCACGGCCACGGGGGAGCGCACGGCTTGCGAGCGTGCACGTGCTCACACGCGCGTGCACACGCATGTACACACGTGTACACACATGTACAGAGACCACACACCAGGTAACCGCGCCCACGCCGCGGCGAGGGAAGGGACGGACAGACGGACAGAGGGAAGGATGGGTGGGTGGACGGACAGACGGACACGTGGATGGACAGACAGGTACATGGATGGGCAGACGGACAGACAGATACCTGGGTGGATGGACGGACAGACACGTGGATGGACGGACGGCTGGACACCCAGGAGGGCAGACAGACGGACAGACGGACGGACAGACGGGCAGGTGGGTGTCCCAGCAGGCAGCCAGAGGTGCCCGTGGGTGCACATCGGACAGACGGACGCACGGCAGCGGACGGCTGTCCCCGTGCCCCCAGCGCTGGGGGGTCCCAGGCCCCGCTGCGGCCCCTCCCTGGGCACCGGGACCCCTGGGTGCCGCAGCACCCATGGGACAGGGGTGCCGGGGGTGGCCCCCAGCAGCACGTCCGCACCCATGGGTGCCCCCGGGGACCTTCCTGGCCCCAGGAACGGGGACAGCTCTTGGCCAATCCCCATCCGGGCCTCGTGCCTCCGTCCAATCCGCTGTCATGACTTGTGCTGCTGACCAATCACGGCTGGCCCCGCCCCCGGCCCCACCCACCCCCTGCTATATAAGCCGGGTGCTCCCCAGGGTGCTCCAGGTCCCGCTGGGTGCTGCTGGTGGCCGGTGGGGGACGCGCGGTGGCGGGGGGCGTCTCGGCCGGGCTTTGTTCCACACCAGCTCTGTTTTCTCTGGGGGGGAACCCAGGGGGACCCCTGAAGCCCCCCGCTTGCCCTGGGGACCCTTGGAGCGACGGGGAAACTGAGGCACGGCTCGCCTGCAGGGCCAATGTGGTCCCCAAGGCTGTCCCTTTGTCCCCATGGGCATCCCACCAATGCTCACCCAAGGCCGGGCCTAACAAATAACCCTAAGAGGGACCTGGGGGGGACCTGGGGGGCCGCGGCCATGGGGTGAAGGTCGGGTGAAGGGCGCCGGCGGCACGCGGAGGGGCGGTCGCGGAGCCGGCGGGGCGGGGGATAATGCGGCGAGACGTGCCAGCTGTATCGGGAGAAAGGCAAATAATTCAGCAGCACCAACCGGAGAGGAACCAGCCCTCGGAGCCACGTGCCAAAATACCAGCAGTAAAGTAGTTAAATTAATCCAGCGCGCGAGCGAGGGAGCCTGCGAGAGAGCCGGCTTGGGCCCCGATCCAAAGGAGTTAATGTCCCACAGTATGATCGATTAGTTGTCAGATGTGATTTCAAACCAATACAAGATGAATAGCATAATTTTCCTTCTCTCATTTTAGACAGAATTAAGAATCCATTAGCTAACACAAATTTTTTGGCAACTTTAATAAAAAGCTCCCCATATACATTTGTAGCAAACGCTCCCCGAGGTCCCCGCCGGGATGCAGCCGGCCTCCCCTCCCTCCCTCCTGCCCGGCTCCGTGCATGGGGGGGGGGGGGGCTCGGCCTCGACCCCCCAGCCTCCGCCGCCAGGACGGTGCCGACGGCACGAGGCCGATGCCCACCGTGGGGTCTTCCCTCTGCGCTGGGTTGTGGCGCCATGGCCGGACCCCAGCCTGGCGAGGCCGCGGTGCCACGCGTGTGATGAGCCGGGGGGGGGGGGGTCTCGGGCGGGGGGGGTTTGTGGGGGGGGGGCCGCGCGGGGCCCCGTCAAGGACAAACCGCGCACAAGCTGCTGCTGCCCGCGTGCCCGCAGGCGCTGGGGCCGCCGTGCCAGCCCAGCCGTGGCCATTACGGCTGCGCGCGCCAGCTGCGGCCGCACGATCCCGCGTCCCCGGGGAGGCCGGGGGGGCCGGGCACCGTGCCACCGCCGGGGCTGCCACCGCCGCCACCACCCTCCCCGCCACATCCCCGGCGGTGCCAGGCGCTGGGAGCTCCGGGGGGATTCGGGAGATGTGGGTGAGGAAAAGGGCACCCGAAAGGAGCCGCCGCGGGGGGCTCCTCGAGGTTTGGGGTGAGGCAGAGCAAGCTGGGGAGGGGGCTTCATCCTGCCCCACACCCGACTCCTCTCCCCAAGCATCCCCAAAACACCCGGTGACGGAGCTGATGCGGAGCTCGCCGTGGGCAATTTGAGGGTGCCCCGGCCTCGTTGCTCAACCCCACGGACATGGGGGAGTGCTGGGCTCAGGCAGGGTGACCCCACGGAGCACCCATGGGTGCTGGGGTCCTGGCACCGCACAGCCCCCACCGCCGGGGGCTCGGGGCCCAGTGGGAGCCCAAGGGCAGAGCTCGGCCGCGGGCGCCCCTCCTCCTGCCCTCGCTGCTGGATCTCCGGATTTTAGGCACCAAATGGGGTTGAATTAGGATTATTATCACAGCTGTTCTAAATGTAATTAGTTTTGCTCTGAACTTGTTTGCTTTGCCGGGATTACGGCGCAATCCAGCCGATCCGCCCGGCGCTAACTTGAGAAAGGCTTTAATTACTCTAATAAAGAGGATGCCGGGTTAATTTGATGATTCCAAAGGTGTGTTTTTTTCAATTACATTTAACAAAAAGATTTATAGTCGGGTAAAATTTAATTAGGAGCGTGCGGGAGGGCCAGGCCAGCCGGGAGGCTGCTCGCCGCGGGGCAGCGGCGCGGGGGCTGCGGGACCTTGGCCCAGCCCTGGCACTGCCACCGTGCCCCACGCAGCCACCGGGGTCTGACCGGGGCACCGCAGCCGGCCGGCCTGCCCCGTTTCCAGGCCCTCTCTGCCCAACCCAAGGATGGGAGCGGGTCAGGGCTTTGCCGTGATGCCGTGGAGCATCCCCGTGTGCTGTTCCCCCAGCCCCGCGGCCCAGGTGGGTGTTTGGGGGTGGCGGGGTCCCTCCGTCGCCGCATCAAGCGGAGCTGCTGTCTCCTCGCTGTCAGGATCCGATCAAAGCAGATGGGATCCAGCTGTGAGCACCAGCATGAGGAACAGGCTGCCCGAGCTGGCTGGAGGAGAGGGGACGGAGCCGAGGGGGCACGGGGGGGGGGGG
>CM021791.1:4590913-4603401 GCA_011076525.1 Nettapus auritus | reverse complement strand
GGGCCGGGGCTGGGGGGGGAACCGCCCGGGGCGGGGGTCGGGGGCGCCGCGGGGGAGCGGGGGGGCGGCTCCGGTGGGCAGCGGCCCCCGGGGGCGGCGGCGCCTCGGCTCCGCTCCGATTTCGTTGATGCGGAGCGGCCGCCGCTGCCCGCTCCGTCCCGCCGGGACCGCGCCGCACCGGGAGCCCCGGGCGCGGTCACCGTGGGGGGGGGGGGGGGGGGGGGCGGCGGGTGGGGAGGGGGAACCCCCCCCCCCACCACCCCCACACCTCCCCCGGGGGGGTCCGGGGGAAAAATCCACCTGCGGGGCCGGCGGGGAGCGGGGGAACCGAGGGATGGGGGAGAACGAAAGAAGGGGGAAAAAAAGGGCGAGACGTGGCGGAGAAACAAAATCAACATGGAAGTTGCCTTTTCTCCATTCAAGTTTCCTCCGCTGCCCTCCCAGCCCTCCACTTCTTACATAACTCACCTTCGGCGCTGACTGGAGGAATTCTTATTTCATTGTTCCCAGCATCTTCTGGGACCAGGACGCGGCTCCTTGAGGTGCTCCAGCCTCCTGCAGTCCTCTATCCAAAAGGAGGCGAGAGTGGCATCTCTACCCAGCAAAGGGGGTACCAGCTCTGCTGCCAGTGCCATATGGTTGGCACGTCATGCGCGAGAGCTATCACATGAGAGCTAATGATTGACATGCGCTTGCATTCAGGGAGATTTGTCTCTCTGGGGAAGGAGGACTCGCCATCTGTCACTCTGTACTCAAAAAAAAAAAAAAAAAAAAAAAAAAAAAACCTTCCAAATCTACAGATCTGCCTACACGCCGCAAAATGGGACCTGGGCGAGATGCAGGCGATAGCAGGGGCTGGGGCTGAACAATGGAGCGAGCGGGCAGGGCGGCGGGGAGCCGGGCACCCTGCTCGGCCCACACGTGCCGGGGGTGGCCGGGGGTGCCGGGGCGAGGGGGGGAATCCACGGGGACCCTCGCCACGAGCTGGCATCTGCGGCTCGCCGCAAAACGGCACGGCGGCTCGCCCCGGCTCCGTCCCCACCCGCAGCTGCCAGCCGAGCGGGGCTGGCTGCGGTGCGGGGGCACGGCGTGGGCTGGGGGCTGCTGCTGGGCAGGGCCCACGGGAGGTGGCGATGGTGCCGGTGCCCGTTTCGGCCATCCCCGTGGCGTGGGGAGGGCGGGGGGCTGCAGGGCCGTGGGTCCTCACACGTGGTGGCTCCGCCGGTGTCCCCGGCCCCCTCTGGCACCCCCCAGGCTTCTCACCAGTGCCAGCCTTTCTCTGCAAACCCACCGGCACGGCCCTGCGCACGGCCGCATCCAGCCTTTGGCACCCTCCTACGTGCACGCACACACACACACGGGCGTGCACACACGCTTGCACACGCATGCACCATCTCCCCGATGCAAGCGGGGCACACGCCGATCCCCAAGGCCGTGCGTGGGTCCCTCGGTGCCGGCGGCCGAGGCCCAGCTGTGCCACCGTGCCGCGGTGCCGCCCATGAGGCCTTTGTCTGCCGTGCGCCTCCTTGCCCACCGCGGCACCACACACCCTCCGGCAGCACCCTGGCACCCCCAGCACCTCCTCACACCCCTGGGAGCTGCCAGCACCGGGTCCCCGTTGTGCCGGCCCCGCCGCGCGCGCCAGCCAGAAATGGCTGCTGCATTTCCCCCGGGTTTGCAACCTGGTGCGGGGAGAGCTGGCGCCTGCCCCTCTCCGGCCCCACACGGCAGCAGAGCGGCCCCCCCGGCCCATCCCGGTGCTGGTGAGGGCTGGGTGCCCCTGGCAGGGCCTGGGGGTGGTGCCCCCCGATGTTTCCCCAGGGGTCGTGTGTTCCCTCCAGGCTGGGGACAGCCCTGTCCTGGCCGTGCACCAAGCACTGTGCACCGAGACCCCCCTGGCTAAGTCACGGGGACACCCCTGGGTGCGTTTCGTCTCTGGATCCTCCCGTTCCCCCTGCAGCCGTCGCTGCCCCTGGGCCCTCACAAATCCCCGGCCCACATGGCTCCACCCTGCGTGCCCTCTGTCCCTGTGAGCCCCGTGCCCGGCTCGAGGGACACAGACGGCAGCCCTGCACGCAGGCCTGTGTCCCCAAACAGGCCTGGCGACGCCGGGCACGTGCCGTGGGGACACGCTGGGGACGCGTTGGCCCGGTGATGGCCGGGGCTGCTGCCTGCGTGCAGACAAAGGGCTCGCCGTGCCCGGCCGCGGGGTCTGTGCCAGCGGCCGCGTCTCCCACCGCCCCGGTGCAGGTGACGGGGCTGGCACGTGACAGGGGGACCTCCACCGGCAGCGAGGGGGGGGGACGCAGCTCGCACGCTGTCACTCCCGGCTGTGGCCAAGCAGATGGCACCTGGGCTGGCGCCGGCCTGCGGGGAGGCAGGGCCCAGCCGTGCCGGTGCCGGTGCCGGTGCCGCATCTTGCCTGCGGTGCCCGGCAGGGGCGAGAGCCCCGCTGGGACGAAGGCTCCCGGAGCATCGCAGCGGGGGTCCAGCTCCCTCGCTCTCTGACACCTCCGTTTTTCAGGCGTCGCTGGGTGGGCAGCGCCACGGCCCATGGCACCCGCAGGGCTCCGGGGATGCCCAAGGCCGAGGGGACGCCCGGGGGGTCAGCCCAACGTGGGGCTGGGGCAGGGGCAGGAGGAGCCGGCGTGGCCCGGCCGGGCGCAGCCTTTAAAGCCTCATTAGCAGCAGGCGCGTGGCGAGGGCTGGGAGCGGGGCTGGCGCCTCATCAGCATGCACAGCCGCTTGGAGAGAGAAGAAAGTGGAGACATGAAACAGGGAGCGCAGATGAAAGGGGCACGGGGAGATGAAAACCCAAACTGGCTGCTTAATTGTGCTGGGGCCGCAGCGGTGCTGCGCACCCTCGGCCGGCCCGTGCGGGACCCCCACGCTGTCCCCACGCTGTCCCCGTGCCGTCCCCTCTGCTGTGGCTGCTGGAGGTGTGGGCAGCGTGGGGCATGGGGCAGCCCCATCCTGATTTCGGTGCATGGCTCACCCAGGACGAGGAGCAGGGTTCCCCAGCACCACGGCACCGGGGTCTACACGTGCAGGATCCGGCCACGAGCGCTGTGGGAACAGGGCTGCAGGGCAGGAGGGCGGAGGCGAGGCCGCGTTGACCTCTCCAGGCAGCCAGGGCCAGGCATTTTGGTGCCGATCGGAGCCCTTTTCCTCCACCAAAACCACCCCTCGTGTCCTTTCCCTGCAGCAGGAGGGTGATGGATGGGGACGGTGCCTGGCACGGTGGCATCTCCCGGAGGTGGTGACGTGACTCAGCCCCAGAAAGCAGCGGTGGCAGAGGGGGCACTCGGGCATTTGGAGGGGCACCAGCCCCTGGGAGGGGGCCGAAGGGGGGCATGGGGTTTGCTGGCCCCCTCGGCGTGGGGCTGAGCCCCGGCTCGGGGCCATTTCGGCGTCTCCCCGCGAGCCGCGGCGGGGGGGGGGGCCGCGCTGCCAGATGGAGCTGGCTGCGTGCTGCAATATTTCTGGGAGGTGAAGGCTGGGAGAGATGGATGCGCGAACGCGCGGCGCAGCCACCGCCGGGGATGTGCCAACGCAGGATGAGAGCGGCGGGAGCTGAGCCTGTCCCCGGCCCCATCCCTGTCCCCGCTGCCCAAATTGGCCCCGGAGCAGCTCTCCCTCGTGGGAGCCGACCCTGGGTGCCAGCGGTGAGCAGGTCCCCGACCACAGGGCGGGGGCACCTCGGGGGAATGGGGCTGAGGGTGCCCTGCCCGGGTGTCGCTGCTGTGGGACCGCAGGGTCCCGGGCTGGCCGGAGAGCCTGGGGTGGGGGGAACTGGTGGCAGAGGGAAACTGAGGCAGGGTAGGGAGGAAAGGGGAGGTGCTGAGGCGGGCGGGGTTGGGACTCAGCCAGGAGCTGGGGGGAGATGTCAGAAAATTGCCCGTCTTTTGCAGGAGGAGGAGGACGGGGAGAGGCTGTGACCGGCCCCGAGACCCTGGGGGGGTGGGTTGTGGCCATGGGAAGTCACAGGACCACCGGTGAGGTCACAGGGCCACCGGTGAGGTCACAACGGGCCGTGACATCACAGCCGCTGGGCTGTGACATCACAAGGCCCCAGGAACCACGGGTTGGGGCAGGGGGGAGCACTGGGGGGGGGGGTGGGGGGGTACTCAGCCCCGTGGTGGCACCAGCGTGGGCACAACGCGGCGTGGGTGACGGAGCGCTGCTGGCGCCGGCCCCCCCAGGCCCCCCCACAGCAGATGGCATCCGCTTGGGCCCGCTGCAGGGAGCCGGCGGGGCGCGATGGAGGGGGCACGCGGCGTGCGGGGGCTGCCCACGGCCGTGCCCCCCCCTCCCCTCCAGTGTGTCCCCCCCCCCGTGATGTCCCCACGGTGTCCGTCCCGGCCACGCGCTCGGTGGCGGCGGGGGGCTTGGGGACACGGATGAGGGGGATCGGGGTGGCGTCGGGGACAAAGGAAAAGGGGAAGAATCGGAGCTGAGGGGCTGGGGGGTGCCTGGACCCCGCCTGGGGGGGTCTCAAGGCCCACGGGGGTGGGTCGGGCCCTGTGCTGCCATGGTGGGGCTTGGCTCTCCTCGCCCACCTCAGGGCAATGTGGCCCCTCCCCAGCACCTGGCATTTTGGGACCCTCACGCCCCCACCCCTGGGTGCTTTGGGTCCCCCAGCCCCCAAATCCCGGGTGCTCCGGGCCCCCCCCACACCCCACATCCCAGAGCTTCGGGGTCCCCACCCCGGGGAGCATCGGGACCCCCTCCCCGACCCCCCCCGTGCCAGATTTGGAAGGGGAGAGCTCGGCAGGGCTCAGATTTGGGGAGCCGTGATGGGGGGGGGATTCAAGGGGGGGGGGGGGGGCGATGCAGTCTCCATGGCGACACGGCGCCGGTGACGACAGTCGCCATGGCGAGGCTGCGGCCCGTTGCCATGGCGATGCGCCTGGCACGGCGAGTCGCCATGGAGATGGCCGATGGTTGGAGCGGTCCCCATGGCGGGGGCCCGGGGCCAGGCCTAGGCCGGGGGGGGTCCTGGGGCCGAGCCCCCCCTTCCTCTCCGAGGCCCGGGACCCTCGTGGGGCCCTGGCGGCCTCCCGGCGCGGCGTGGGGCCGGGGCCGCGTGCCGCCGCGTGCCGCCGCCGCCCGGGTTCATTTGCACGAGGCTTTTCCACTCCAGTTCACACTGCCATCTGACGAGCCCAACTTCTCATTTTCAGAGTAATCACTCCACTGCACTAATTGCACATGCAAATATGCAAATTCGTATTAATTAATTACTATACTAATTAGTTCTGTGGTATTTGCGAGTAATAAATCATTCGGAGGGAGCGGGAAGCTGGAGACCTGGCCCATTTACACTTCGCATAAAATTTTAATAGGCGCTCCGGCTGATCCGGGACAGCCGCGCCGCGCCGCGCTTAAAGGCGCAGAGCTGGCCTGGGCCCCCCCCGGCCCCCCGCTCCTGGCACCCGGCCCGGGAGGGAGAAGGGATGGAGGAGAAGGGGACGAGCTGGGCAGCTCGAGAGGCACGCAGGGAGGAGGTGACCAAGGAGGGCCATGAAGCTCTGGGGGTGCAGAGCGCGTCCCCGGGGAAACTGAGGCACGCCGTGGGGTCGCCCCCATGGGCAGGGGGTGCCTGGCTGCTCCCTGCCCTCGCCCAGCCGGGGGGGGCCCGGCCGCTGCTCCCCTCTTGGCCGCGGCTCCTGCTCCCGCTGCCGCCGCGCAGCCGCTCCCCGCCGCCACCTTTGGGGATTTTGCAAGCCTTTAATTGTCGTAAGCACAGATTAATTAAGCAGCGATAAACACAAACCCATGCATTATTGATGAATAAGGGTGAGTTCAGGTTGGTGCAAACGTTGTAATTAAATATAAACCTCAAGCTGCCCATTGTTAACTTACAAATTACATTACTATTGCGACATGTGTCGGTGCGCGCGCCGACGGGAAGGGGCTCGCGCCCGGCACCGTGACCCTGCTTGGCCCCGGGAGGTGGGGATGGGGATGGGGGTTCGGGGGGGGGTCCCCGCCTCCCCATCCATCGCTGGGCCAGGCCCTTCTGTGCCCGCTGCCCTCCTGGATCCACCCCGGGGATGCTCCAGCCGTCCTGCGCCGTCCTGCACAGGCCAAGGGATGTCGGGGACACCGGGTGCCGAGGAGAAACGGGGAGCAGTGGCACCAGAGGGAGGGGGCACGCACGGACCCTGCACGTGCGTGGGCACCACCCCGTGCACATGCACCCTGTGTGCACACAAATCTGTGCACACACACACATGTGCATCCCGTGCACACGCAGACACACACGTGCACACCCCCTGCACACACACCCTGCTCTGTCCACACCCCTCTGACACCCCTAAATCCCCTACACCAGCATCCCCCAGAACACCCCATCCACCCGCAGGGGCTCATGTCCATGTGTCCCCGTGTTCCTGTGTCCCCATGCTCCTGTATCCCCATGTCCCTGTGCCCTCATGTCCCCATGTCCCTGTACCCCCATGTCCTTGTGCCCCTATGTCCCTGTGTCCCCATGTTCCTGTGTCCCCATGTTCCTGTACCCCCATGTCCCCGTGCCCCCATGCCCCCGTGCCTCTGTGTCCCCATGTCCCCACCCTTCAGGCAGGCGAGGCAGGGTCTGCAGCCTGTGCTCGGCCACCCCGTTTGACACTTCCCACAGCGGGGACTTCAACGCCGCTGTCCCCCGTCCCCCCACATCCCGTGCACCCTCTCGGGCACCTCTCAGCACCTGTACCCGCTTCCTGCCCGCGTGTCCCTCCCCGTGTGGATCCGCACCGGAGCTCCTCGCCCAGGACCCCGCATTGCAGCGGTGCCGCCCTCGCCACATGGCCACCGCCTGCCCCGCACGCGGCCGGGCCACCCGCATCCCCAGGGGACCTCGGGGACACCCGCTGGGGACGAGGCACAACAATGGGGGGAGACACAAGGAGGGGAAGAGCTCGCGAGAGCCGCGAGCCCGGCTGGAGGAATCGCTCGCACCCGCGCTCCCAGAGTGCCCCTCTCCGGGGCGGCGGGGTAGCGGGGCTGGCAGCTGTTAGCTATTTATTAACCAGTCATGGTTAAATTGGTTTATAAATTAACAGATGTTTTAACTTTAGTCTTTCTTCTGGGAATGGAGGCGGCAAACTGGGCTGTGCTCGCGCCTGGGCTTGCCGCGGGCCGGCCGCTCTCCCTGCGAGGGTCCCCGTGGGGCATAGGGGGGGGAACGGGGCCGGGTGGTCCCCACGCTGCCCACCCCGGCAGGGCACGGCTGGGGGGTCCCCTGGGGTCACATCCCCTGGGGTCACGTCCGTGGGGTCACATCCCCTGGGGTCACATCCCTGGGGTCACATCCCTGGGGGGAAGGTGGCAGCGGGGGCTCATGTCCCAGGACGCGTGTTCCGGGTGGGGAAACTGAGGCACGGCTGTGTGATGCCCCCCAGGTTTTTTCCCTGCTCTCACCGCCGCCCCCTCCCCTCCTCGGGAGCCAGGCATCGAAGTCCTCCCCCCCCCACCTCCCCGGGTTTCACCCCGCAGCCCCCGGTGCAGGATGAGCCCGGACCCCCGGGTACCCTTGGGTAGGGGGGGCGATGCGCATCTCCTTCCGGTGCTCGCCGCGGAGCCCCCCGCTGTTACGTGGGGCAGGACGGGGGGAGCCGCTCCGGTCCCGGTACCTGTGCGCCCCCCCCGGTGCCATCCCCGGCCCCGCCGTGCCACCGCGCCGGGGCTGACACCTGCCGGCAGCGCGCTGCAGCGCCGGTGGCACCGGGGACGCGGCGATGGGGACGGGACCCCCCCGGTCCTGCGGGGCCGTGGGCTCGCGTGTCCCCCCCCGGCCACCCTGCTGGGGACACGGGGAAGCGTTGGAGCCCCCCCCCTCGGCTTGGAAGGGATATGGGGTGGGAGCCCCCCCAGGGTGTGTGTGTGGAGGGGTTGCAGCCCCTCGGTCCTGCCCCCGCTTCTCCGTGCCTCAGTTTCCCCGTTGCGCCCTGGGAGGGGGGGGGCACCGTGCTGCACGCCCCCCCCCTATGCAGAGCCATTTGGGGAGGGGGCAGCCCCCCCGTGCCCCCCTTCCCTCTGCAGCGCCCCAAGGCTTCTCGCTGCAGGGGGGGGCTTCCAGCAGGGAAGGGGTTAAGGCTCCCGTGCCCCCCCCCCGCCCGCCGCCCTCGCCCGCTCCCACGCGCGTTCCCACGCGTGTTCCCACACCCGGCACCTCCTCTGCACCCCGGGGAGCTCCCGGCCCCCACCCTGCCGCCCCCGCTGCGGGCTGGGGGGGTTGCGGTGGTGGAAGGGGGGGGGCCCTGTGCCAGGCAGGGGCTGCAGGGGGGCATTTGGGGTGGGGGGGAAGTGGGTGCCCTGGGGGAGCAGGGGGGGGACCCCAGGAGCAAGGGGGGTCCCCAGGAGTGGTCCCTGTGCCCCCACTCTGCAGGGCCAGGCAAGGCCCCCGCACCCCAGGCCTGGAGGAAAGGGGGTGCCCGGCCCTAGGGGGCACTGGGGGGGTCCAGCCCTCAACACCCACTGCCCCCCCCCCCCGAGCCCTGCCCCCTCGCTGCCCCCCCACACTCACCTTTCAGTCCAGGTCCCAGCATCCTCCCAGCCCCGTGGTGCCTTGTGCCCGGCGTGCCCTGGCCCCACGACGCCCCATCCCCACGGGGACCTGGCCCCGGGATGCTCCATCCCCGTGGCACCCTGTCCCCATGGCCATCCCCAGGGTGCCCCATCCCCTCGGTCCCCCGTTCCCGGGATGTCCCATCCCCGTGGTGTCCTGTCCCCAGGACGCCGTCCCCCCATCCCCTGACCCTACACCTCCCCGTCCCCCCGATGCTGCACCCCTCCTCTTGTCCCCGCAGCACCCCGTTCCCCGCCGTGCCCGTCCCCGCAGCCCCGTTGTCCCCGTGCTGGTGGCGAAGGCTCCCGCTCCTCCACGGTTGGGGGCCGAGCGCCGCTTCCCCGAGCCCTGCTGCTGCTATTTTTACTTTCTCTGCAGGAGGATTCGCTGCCGTGTGGAGCTGCAGCCCCCGCAGCACGGCACGGCACGGCACGGCCCAGCAGTGGCCTGGGTGCCTGCAGGGCCTGGCCAAGGCTGACCCCACAAGAGCGGGGCCATGTCCATCGCCAGCTCTTGGCACGATTTCAGGGCTGGGGCACCGCATCCCCTCCTCGGGCACGGTGCCGGTGCCACGACCACCGGCGCACCCCTGCACCCAGCCCGGGGCTGCGTGGGCGCAGGCGGGGGCCGTTCCCGGGGGCCGTTTCTGGGGTCCGTGGGTGCTGGCGCTGCCGCAGCGCGGGGAGGGGACCCGGCCACCCCCTCGCTCTGCGCCTTCGCGTGCGGGAGGAGTGGGAACGGCAGCGGGAAGGAGCCCGGGGACCTGTTGCCATAACAACTGCGGGTCCCACACGGGGATGGGGACGACGCTCGGGGCCTGGCACCTGGCACGGGGTGGCCGAGGGTCTCCAGCTTCAGCGCCCCCATCCCTCTCCCCAGCATCCTTCCCCGGGCTGTGCCCACGCGGGGACTCGGCCCCACAGCCCGCGGCCACGAGGGCGCATGGGGCTGCTCGCACCCGGGTGCACGGGGCCGTACGGGGCCGGGCGAGCGGGAGGCTGCTCGGTGGCACCGTGCCACTTGGGTAAATATTTTGCTCCAGCCACGGCTCCTGGCCCGCAGCCACCCGCAGCCGTTGGAGCACCGGGAGATCCGGGGGCTGGAGCCAGCACTCGGCACCCCCCTTTCCTCGCTCCGCGCCAGCGCCGCCTTCCTCAGCGCCAACGGCACCGCCTGGCCCCCGGACACGAGCGGGACAATCCTGGTGTCCCGTGGCTGAGGTCCGGCTGCCAGCGGCTGTCCCACGCGGGGCTGGGGTCAGAGCCCACCACGTGCAGCACCGGGCACCGACCGCGTGGGCACGGGGCCGGCCGGGACCTCGCCGTGGGGACTGGAGCCGTGCCAGGGGTGGGTGCGTCCCCGCTCCCACGGCCCGGCCAAAGTCACCCGGGTTTTATACACGGAGCTGTAGGGACGCCGGGTGGATTCACCCCCTGCCGCTCTTCCAGGAAGTTTGGGGTTTGGTGGAATTTTCCGTGGGGGAACCCGCAGGGACCTGCGGCAGAGCCAGGTACGGCTCGGGGTGGCGGCGCGTTCCCCCGCCTCCGTGACGCCCTGGGACCACGGCTGGTGGCAACGTGGGGCCCCCCCAGGACAAGGGGACGTTTCGGGGTCCCGGGTCCCCACCTTTCCAGCAGGGTCTTCCCCCCCCTCACTGATGCCCCCCGGGCAGATCCTGTCCCGGGCTGGCTGTCCCTGTGCCGTGGGGCAGCCCCGAGGCCGTGCCCTGCTTCGTTCCCCCCGCCCAGGGTGCCCCCATGCCCACCTTGCCCTGCAGGGAAACTGAGGCACCGGCTACCGGGGACTCCCGTGGCCTCCACCAGCCCCGGCCTGGCCCCCACAGACCCCCCGGTTAGGGCCCCCCTGGAGGGGAACGGGTTAAGGGCCCCCCACGGGCTCGAGCCCCCCTCTGGGGCTCCCCGAAGCTCCCCGAGGGCTCATTATCCGCGGCCTCGGCCCCCCTGCCTGGGGGATGAATAATTCAGCGTGCTGGTAGGAGACGTGTCCTCCCTCCCTCTCCTTCCTCCTCCTCCTCCTCCTCCTCGCCGGCTCTGCCTTCCCCACCTCCCGCCGTTCAGTCCTCGCCGTGCCGAGCCCGAGCGCTGCCGAACTCCCGCGCGGCACCGGGCAGCAGCGAGCGGCGGAGACCCCCGCGGCCGAGGCCATGGACCCCAAGGACCGCAAGAAGATCCAGTTCTCGGTACCGGCGCCCCCCAGCCAGCTGGACCCCCGCGCCGTGGAGATGGTGAGGGCACGGTGGCAGCGGGGTCACGCCGGTGTCCCCCCACGCCACGGCATGGCACCGCGCTCCCGGTGACCCTGGGGTGTTGGGGACCACGGGGTGCCCGTGGTGCTGGTGGCGGTGGGGTCCCACGGAGGGACGGGGGGGTCCCAAGGTGCCCCGGGGGAGCCGGGAGCTGGGGACGGGATGGGGACAGCGTGGGACAGGAGGGGAGGGATGGGAGAGGGAGAGCAGGACAAGGGGGGCTGGAGGGGACAGGACGGGGGGACAGGAGAGTGGGGATGGGGTGGGGGGGGGACGGGGAGGGACAGGGAGAGGACGGGAGCGCTCCGAGGTGCGCGGGTTTGTGCAGAGGGAGAGTTGTGAGGGGGGACGGGGACGGGACAGGAGGGAAGGGCTGGGACGCAGGGGACAGGACACGGCAGGGGACAGCGGGGCTCTGCCCAGCCCGAGGGGACATCCCCAGGACACCGCTCCTGCGGACCTGGAGCTGTGCGGGGTTGGGGGGGCTGCGAGGGACCGGGGGGATCGGGGACGACATGAGGACCCCGCGACGGGGACATGTCCCTTGCCCCTGCACCCCGCTGGGGTGGGGGACACGGGGGTCCCCAGCCCCGGGACACCGGGCAGGGGGCAAGGGGACCCCGGGCCGGCTGCTGACGCCCGCTGTACCCCAGATCCGCCGGCGCAGGCCCACGCCTGCCATGCTCTTCCAGCTCTCCGAGCACTCGTCCCCAGGTGAGCCAGGACGGGGACGGCACCCGGCTGGGGACGGGACGGGGAGCGGGTGGCTCTGGGGACGGCGGGGGGCTTGGTGCAGGGACGGGAGGTGCTGGCAGGGGTGGGACGAGGTGGCCGGGATGGGATGAGGTGGCCGGGCTGGACACAATTCCCAGGTGACCGGGGTGGCAGGGAAGGGACGTGGAGGCAGAGGTGGGACGCGGTGGCAGGGAGGGGACGGGGGTCACACGCGGGATGGGGTGGCAGGGACGGGGCAGGGGCCGCGGGGTGGGCAGGGGGTGCTGGCTCCAGCACCCATCCTGCTCACCCGCTCTCTCCCGGCGCTGCGGACGCAGAGGACGAGTCCCTGCCCTACCAGGTGAGTGGGTGCCGGCCCCATGGGAGCCCCGGCTCCATGGGAGCCCCCCGCATGCCCCCGTGCTCCCCGGTACGGCCGTGGCGTGGGCACTGTGGGGTTATCGTGGCGCTGCCGCCCCGTCCCGGTGCTTATCGGTTCCCTGCCTCCTCCTGGCCCCGGGGACGGGTGAACGGCGCCATGGGGACGGGGGACACAGGGACGGGGTCAGGCTGTGCAAAGTGTGGGGTGACCCGGGGACCCCGCGGGGCTCAGCTCCTCGTCAGCGACCCCCCCAGCCCCTGGTGCAGCAGGAATTGGACTTAGGTCCCCACGACGGGATCCCCATCGCACGGTCCCTGTCCCAGGGGGGGTCTCATCCCAGGTCCCCGCTGTGGGCTCCCCATCAAAGTGTCACCATCCGGGGGGGTTCATCCCGGGGTCCCCGTGGCGAGACCCCCATCGGGGCACCCAGCTCTCGCGGGGTGCAGGCCCGCGGGTATCGTGTCCCTGACGCCGCCGGGTCGCTCTGCCCCACAGCGAGCCTCCGGCGAGGGCTGCCTGCTGAAACCAAAGAGGAACAACCCGTGTGCCTACACGCC
>CM021791.1:4573926-4590513 GCA_011076525.1 Nettapus auritus | reverse complement strand
GGGGGGGTCGGGGGAGTTTAGGGGGGTCTTTGGGGTCTTGGGGGGGCTCAAAGGGGTCTCGGGGGACACTTGGGGGGATTCGGGGGGGGGCGCCGGGGTGACTTGGGGGAGTCTCGGGGGGCTTGGGGGGGGCGCGGGGTGCCCCTGCGCCTTCCCCCCCCCCCCGCGGCGGGAGGGGCTCGCGCCCCCCCCCCCCCCGCCCCCAAAGGGTGGGGCCCCCCCCCCCCCCCCGTCATTGGCCCCCCCCCCCTCCCCCGGCACGGCCGCGCGTTCACTTCCGGGGTCAGAGGTGGCGGCGGGGCCGGAAGCGGCTCGCGCTGGGGGCTGCTTCCGGCGGGGCCTGGCCGCGGGCGGCTGCAGGTACGGGACCGGACCGGGACGGGACGGGACGGGACGGGAAGGTACAGGGACCGGAGCAAGGCCAGAGCGGAGCCACCACCGGTACCGGGCCGGGAGGCCGCCGGTGGGGGCTGGGTCCCCGCTCTCGGGACCGTGAAGTGGGAGCGGGGCCGCGCCTCACCCACACCCCGACCCCCCCCGGAGCGGGTCGGGGCCGGGCCCCCCCCCCCGGTTCCATTCGTGTCCCCTCCTCGCGGACACCGGCACCCCGGGGCTGCGGTGTCCCCCCGGCGTCCCCCTCCCCGGTGCCCCGGGAACCGGCAGGAGGACGGGAACCGGGCAGGCCCCGCGCCCCCACCGCCCGGTGCCCCCCGGGGCCGTTTCCAGCCCCCCCGGGACAGATTTCCCCGGAGGTGCCCGGAGCTCCGTGATGCTGCTGCTGTGCCGGGACCCCCCCGGTGGTCCCGGGGGAAGGCAGGGCCCGTGGTGCCGCCGCAGCCCCTCGGCTCCCCGTGAGCTCACGGGCAAGGCCTGGAGGCCGTGGCAGGGGTCCCGAGCCCCTTCTCAGGGGCCGGAACCCCCCCGAATGTTCAGGGCCGGCTCCTGCGCTGAGCCCCTGCGATCACCGGAGGCAGGATGAGGCCCCGGGCCCGGCTCAGCCCCTCCCCGGGGGCGTCGTGGGGGTGCCGGGGGGTGCGGAGCTCCCCGAGGTGCCCGGGAGTTGGGTGCCGAGGCCGGCACGTGAGGCGGGAGGCACGAAGAGGAAGCCGGGGGCGCGGGAGGGAAGGAGAAGCGGTGTCACGAGCCGGGGGGAGGCTGGGGGTGGGGGACGTGGCGGCGTCAGCCTGCTAACGAGGGGCTCGGGGTCCGAGAGCCGGGGGGCAGAGCCTGGAGGGGGGCTCGGGTATTCACCCAGCACCCCGAGCTCGAAGAAGCGATGGCTCCAGGCCGGCTGCGGGAGCTGGGGACGTCCCTGTCACGGCGGATCTGGGCCGGGTGTC
This sequence comes from Nettapus auritus, assembly GCA_011076525.1. NCBI lineage: Eukaryota > Metazoa > Chordata > Aves > Anseriformes > Anatidae > Nettapus > Nettapus auritus. The sequence continues at coordinate 4,589,173 of CM021791.1, read as the reverse complement.
TCCGGGGGGTGATCCTGAAGCGAGGGGGGGGGGGCCGAAGTGCAAAGCGCTGTCGGAGCGGGGAGCGCGGCCGGCGGGCGAGAGGCGATGCATTATTCAGCGCCCGCAGATGTCCCCGGCTCCTCTCGCTTCCACGGCGCCTCATCCGAAGCGACACGGCCTCGTGTTCCTCCGCGGGGGCCGGGGGTTGTGGTTTCCGTGGGGCCCGTTGCTGCTCCCCCTGACCCCGCGGATCCCTTCCTGTCCCCCCGCAGGTGACGCTGGCCTCGCAGATGCGGCCCCGGCTGCCCTAGGACCCGAGCGGCTTGTGCCGAGGATGAGCAAGCCGCCGGGGCTGCAGCACGACCTGGAACGAAGCCTCCCCGCCATCGCCTCCATCAGCACCTCGCTGTCCCACAGCCAGGGCTTCTCCCCCTACTGCTACTTCTCCCCGGAGAAGAGGAAAGCCATCTCGGACGTGAGGAGGACCTTCTGCCTCTTCGTCACCTTCGACCTGCTCTTCATCTCCTTGCTGTGGATCATCGAACTGAACGTAAGTCGGGCGCAACGAGTGCCCGGAGCCTTCCCTCTCCTGGTGGAAATCCAAATCCTCCCGCCTTCATCGCTCGCGAGGCCCAGGCCCAGTCTTTGTTTGCTGTTCCCGGCTCTCTGCAAATCATCGCGAGCTGCGGCCTGGGATGTGTTGGGGCTGCCCAGGGTTGTTAACACCGTGGCTGTCGGGCCCTAACGAGATCCGTGCCCCGCAGCAGCGGCAGGTTGAGCGTTTGGCCAAATTTCTCCCCCGCTCCCCTCGCTCTGCGGCGTTTGCCAAGCAGCTCCCTGCCCCGTGGGGGTGCCGAGGGGGGCGCAGACCTTCCTCTCTCCGCCCTGGTGCCTGGCACGGACAAAAAAAAGGGCTTTGAGCTTTGCTCCCTGCCGCTAATCTCGGCCCGGGGACGCCGCGGGTGCTGCCCTCCTGCCTCAAAGGCGCCGCCGTGGCTTCGACCTCCGCGGAGCGGTGGCGCGAGGTGCGAACGAGGAAGCCCAGCTTAATTTCCTCGGGTCAAAGTTGCTCCCTGGGCTGTGTTTTCTCTCCAAACCGGTCCTGGCTGGCCGGGGCCGCGACGGGTTTCGTGTTGCAGGCGCTGCGTGTCCTCCCGCGGAACGACCCGAGCAGAAAGGCGAGATGAAGAGATAGAGCCCGGCGTCTGGCCTGGATCCTGCGCTCGCTCAGCGCCCCTTATCTCCCTCCTGCTTATCTCCTGCCGTGTCCGCACCTAACAGGTCGCTCCAGCCAGCGTCTCCCTCGCCCCACGGCGCTCGGCGCCCGCGGGGACCCCCACGGCGTAGGAACAACGGCTCGGGGCCGGCATTCCTGCGCCCAGCCTGGCCCCCAGCCTCATCTGCTGCCCTCGGGGCTCTCCGGAGCGGCGTCTGCCCGCAAATCCGCCCCTGCAGCCCTGGGAAAAGCTCCGGCGGCGCGGTCGTCGGGGTGATGCTGAGCGTGGGTCTCGCAGGAGGCCATTAACGAGTGACTAACGGGTGATATTGGGGCCCTGAGCCGAGCTGCTGCGTGTTGAAGGCTCTTAGGCTGGCTGGTTTGCCTGCTTATGGAGAGCGATGGCTTTGTATCGTGACTAATGCTTTTTTTATCAAATGGTTTCCTTCGCTGCGAGATAAGCTGAGCAAATTGGCCCTCGTTAAATGCCTGCCTCCTGCCTCGCTGCTCTCAGAGACAAAGAGGAGCCTCGAACGATCCCTCTTGGGGCAGCGGGCGCGCGTTTCACCCAAAACACCTCCCGAAATCGAACCCCAAAGCCTTTGCCGTGCCCTTTTCCTCCTGTGGGAGCGAAGCTGCCTGCCACGAGCCCCGAAGCAGCGGCGCGGAACCGCTGCCCCCCCGGATATGAAGCAGCAGCCTGCCCTAGAGGGACGGCTGCCTCGTCTGTCCTTGGGCTGTCTGACAAGAGGGTGCCAAGACCTGGCCCGAGATCCTCCGTCGTGTTTCTCACAGCTCATCAAACAGCTGTGCGCCGGCCCGGCCAGCTGGGCCGCGTTCAAACCAATAGCCTAGAGGTGAAGCGTTTGTTCCGGTTACCTGAGCCGCTCGCCTCCTCGTAAACGGCCCGTCCGAGCTCCTGGGAGCAGGATTTATGGCGTCGAAAGCACCGAGGCTGCCGAGCCCCGGATTGTCTCGGGGTGAGGCAAGAGAGCTCTCCTGTGAGCCGTTTCCACAGCCGGCTGCGGTCCCGGAGGCCGTGCCTTTGCCTCTTTGGGATTTCCTCGTGCTCCCGTGCGTCCGTGGCCCTCTCCTCCCGCTGGCCTGGAGGAACGCCGCGGGGTTTTGCACCAAGAGCCCGGTGGCAGCTCGAATTCCCCCACTGCTGAGCGACCTGGCGGGAGGGAAGCTTCGGGCTCTGCCCAGCGCGTGGTGCTGAGCGCTTCCCGGAGCTCGCTCGGGGTTTCCTCCCAAACCCGAGCCACGGAGGCAGCGGCAGCTTGTCCTTAGCAGCAAGCTCCCCCCAGAAGCGTTCCGTGGCGCCGCTGCAGCCCTGGCTCCCCTTTCCTATCCTCATTTCCCCATCGTTATTTCCTTCTCGGCGCGCTCAAAGCTTTCTCGTCTCCTCTCTCCTCTCCAGACCAAGGATGGCATCGAGAAGAACTTGGAGAGTGAAATCATCGAGTACAACTTCAAGACCTCTTTCTTCGACATATTTGTGAGTACCCTCGGGGTGGGGAGGCCGGGGGTTGGGGGCCGCGGAGCCGGGCGGTCGCGGCACCCAGCCCGTCCTGCCGCACCTCTGGGTGCCGAGGTCCTCGGGGGCTGCCTGGGGGCTGCATCCTCGCGGTGCCCGGCACGGGGCCGAGGGCTCTGCCGGGCGTTGATGGCTTTTTGTTTCCCCAGCTCTTGGCTTTCTTCCGATTTGCTGTGCTGCTGCTGGCCTACGCGATCGTGCGGCTGCGCCACTGGTGGGTCATAGCGGTAAGGAGGCAGCTCCCGCTTTCCTGTTTGGAGCCTGCGCTCTGCGCCGAGGGCCCTGCAGGGATCTGAGGCGCACGGTTTTATTTTCCAGGTCACCACGCTGGTCTCCAGCGCCTTCCTGATCGTGAAGGTCATCCTGTCCGAGGTCGGTTTCGCCGTGCTCGCGGGGATTGCTTTGTGCTGGCGGGGTGCTGCTGTTTGCCGTCCTGCGTCAGCTCCCTGTGGCTTTTTGCTTTCTTCCGCTCAGCTTCTGACCAAAGGGGCGTTCGGCTACTTGCTTCCCATCGTCTCGTTCGTCATCGCTTGGCTGGAGACCTGGTTCCTGGATTTCAAAGTCCTAACTCAGGAAGCAGAAGAGGAACGATGTAAGTGTTCTGCTCTTCTCTGGTAGGAGCCGGCAGCCCAGGCGACCAGGCCTGGGGTTTCTGCTGCTTTGGCAGCGCCTTGGCAGACGGAACGTTTCTGGAGAGGTGATCTCCAGGCTGGCTGTGACGGCAAGCGCCTGACTCGGTTCTGCGATGGTGCACGAGGCCCTTCAGGGGGAGAAAATACCACATTATAAAAAGCATCTTTTAATTGAGAGGAGGACAGCGTGCCAGATTCCCCGATGTCTGCGTACCGAAGCCAGACGTGCTGGGAGCGGAGCTCACCTCCGCAGCAGCGAAAATGTTTTGAAACAGTGGGACAGACGCCAGGAGGACTGGGGGACTCTCCAGCTCCTGGTCTCCGTCCTCAGACCCGGGCCGGAGACCTTCGGAGAGGAATGCTTCCCTGGCAGATAGGTTACAGGGGCGCAGCTGGGTTACGGGGTGTGAAATCTGCCTCGGCCTCCAGCCACCGAGGTCAGACTAAACTGAGACCGAGTTTTCCTGACCTCACGCCCGACCAATTCCCGCGCAGGGCACCTGGCGCTTCCAAGGGCCCTTCTGGGGAGCGGCTGCTCGCTTCGGGGCGGCGCGGCCGTGCTGTTGGGCAGCGGGAGCTCGTCCTTCCCCCGGGCTCCTCTGACGAAAGAGGGCCGGGAAGCGGCGCGTAGACGGAGGGATTTGTCGAGCGAGGCCGGGTCAGAAATGCACCGAGCGGCTGGAAAACACCAGGGGATGTTTGGGTCTTGCGAGGAGGCTTTAAGATGAAAAATGATCAAGTGTTTAATGCCTCTATTGGATTAGGCTCGGGTTCCAAATTGCTTCCAGGGGAAGCTCTTATTTAATTAGGTGCTTAATCGCCTTTGGATTTGACAGGCAAAAGAGCCCATTGATCTCCGCGCAGATAAAACGTCTCCAACAAAAGATGAGGCAAGAGGAGCCCAAAGGCTCGTGGGCTGGCAGAAAGCGGCTGAGAGGCTGTCTGGGGAGGGCTGGGCCAGCGGCGGGGGGGAGGCCGGGGCCCCCGGCCCCCTCGGGGTGAAGCACGGTGTGTGAGACGCGCTCTGCTTCCCAGGGTACCTGGCAGCCCAGGCTGCGGCCGCCCGCGGGCCCCTGCTCTACCCCGGAGCCCTTTCGGACGGGCAGTTCTACTCCCCGCCGGAGTCCTTCGCAGGTAACGTTTGCTCCCTGCGTGTCCCTCGGGGGCTCCTGGCCCCTCTCACCTCCGAGCTCAGCCTCTGCAAATGCGGCTGCTTCTCCTTGCCCCGTGCCCGGGTGGAGGCACGGCCCCGCTGGCGCGGGGTGGTGCTCAGCCCCGCGCCTGGCTTCGACTCCGTGGGGAGCCGGCGAGTTTTGTGGTCTTGGGATTCAACCCTCACGAGCTGTCGCCCTCGGGATTGAGGGCGTGGGGACAAATGGCCACCAGCAGGTGAGGGGCAGAGGTGGCAGCGCCCCGTGCCGCTCCGAGGCCTCCCCGGCTCGGCGGGCCCACAGCCGGAGCGGTCGTCCCGGTGTCGCTGACGCCCAGGCGGGGAGCGGAGCCGCCCCTGGCAGCGGGGGTTGGACGCTGTCTGCTCCACGGGAGGGTCGGGGGGAGGTTGTTCGCATGGGATCTTCGTCGTCTGCGTGTTAATTGTGTGCTTCCCACTAGGGTCGGACAACGAGTCGGACGAGGAAGGCCTGGGGAGGAAGGCGTTGACAGCGCAGGTAACTCCTTCCTTCCTGTCCCTCGTCTCTCAGCCGTTGCTCTGGGGGAGCGATCCTGGCTCTGCCTCTCCCCGCTGGTTACGTGGTCACACCCCAAGAGGAGTGTGGAGTCCTGATGATCCCGCACCTCCCCGAGCTCTGCCTGGGTGCAGACCTCTGCTCCCTGCCTTCCGAGCGGAGCCGCTCAGCTCAACCCCGGCGCTCCCGCCGGAGGAAGCCCCGCGCAGCCCTGGGGCTGCTGGGAGCCCTTGGCTGAGGCAGGAGGCTCGCCGGTAGGCGCAGCTGGCGCGTGGATGCGAGCCAGGGCGGGGAGCGTGACTTGGAGCTCCACAACGAGGCCTCTGCCACCTGGACGAGGAGACGGCCGTGGCGTGGTGCTGGGAGGTTGCCCGGGGAGGTGGGCGGCGAGCCTTGCGCGCGCGCTTTGGGCTCTCGTGAGTGAAATGTTTTCCCTTCTCCCCTAGGAGAAAGAATACGTCCGGCAAGGCAAAGAGGCGATGGAAGTCGTGGACCAAATCCTGGCGCAGGAGGAGAACTGGAAGTTCGAGAAAAACAATGCAAGTGTCCCCCCCCCGCCCCGCTGCCCGGCACGGATGGCTTAGCAAAAACCGGAGGACAAACGAGGCTTTTGAAACCTCCTTGCGACATGAAAAATTAACAAGCGTTACAATTACCTGATTGAATTAGGAATCCATTCCAGTTCAGTTAAATGTAAAATCCCCTCTTATTTAATTAGACGTTTAATTGCCTTCCCGTTTGACAGGAGAGAGCCCATCGCTCCTGCCTCTCGACGGCGGGCGGGCGGGGGCGGACAACTCACCTTGGGGAGCGTTTTTAGGAGCTTGCTGGGGTCTGGGGGGGCCCCGGCCGAGTTGGGGTTGCTGTGAGCCAAGAGGGAACCGCTGCTGGCCCACCCCGAGGCCGTGTGGCCGTCCCCTTCCCCGGGGCGAGGGTAAATGGGGGAGCCCTGCCCCTTTCCCCACCTCACGGGTTTATTCCCTGAGCTACAGCGGGGTTCTCGGGGGCGTCTTGAGCTCCTTGCTCTGCCCAAAGTGCTCTGTGAAAGGAGCCCCCAAAACCAGCCTCGCTTTGTGCCTGCGGGCTCCTGACATGGCTGGGGCGAGAGTCCTGCAAACTGCAGTCTCATCTGGTGTTTAAAATTCCCCTGTCAAGTGATCCATTGTTTGGTGCCAAACTAGCTGGGCAGATTGTTTTCTTTATCCAAAGGGGGACGGATTTAAATAGACTAATCAGAGTTTAACACAGGGCTAATGATGGAAGGTTATCATCTGTCCGTCCCTAACCCCTCCGGGGAGTCTCTCCTCAGATGTAGGTAACAACAGCAGTGCTGGCAGCCGAACCCCTTTCTCTAGCGCTGGTGCCGGTAGCTTGCCACAAAGAGAATTTGACCTTGAAACGGAGTTTGCAGCCTGGCACGGGCTGGGTTCTTTTCCTGTCTCCTCGCTGCTGCCTCCCTGGATGTTGTTGTTGTTGATGGAAATTTGTGCGTGGGCATCTCAAACGTGCTGGGTGTCGCGGGGCTGGCTGCCTGGCCTGGGGGAGCGGGCACGGGTTTACAGCCAGCAGGCTTTAGCCGGGGTAGAATCAATTAATTTTATTTTGCCAGCATAAACCTAACTTTTTGGTTTCTTACGCAGGACTTCGGCGACGTGGTTTACACTTTCGAAATACCTTTCCACGGCAAGACCTTTATTTTAAAGGTAAGAACCTCCCCGCATCGCTTCCAGGCAGCAAGCCCGCTCTGCCTGGCGTCGCGGCTCGGCTTTCACGCTCTGTCCTGGCCCTGGCAGGACCGGTCAGGCTGCAGAGCGCTCGTTGGGACAAACGAACTGCGCCGCGCTCTGGGGAATCTCTCCAGGAAAGCCTCTTGGCTGGCGGACAAACTCCCCGGCAAATATGCTCGGGCCCCGGTCTCTGCTGGTGGAAATGGGAGCAGGTGACTGCAAGACTCGCTTCCAACCCCAGCATCTAGGACTAATCTGACCGAGGAGGCTAATTGCAACTAATTGCCAGCAAGACCAGGGGCTGAGCGTGCGTCTGCTGCCGCCTGGCACGGAGCAGAGCCGCGCGGAAGTGGCGCGCTCCGTGCCCTCTCGCTGGAGTGCCTTGGCTGTAAACCACGCTTTAATGAAGCGTCGGTGCTGCGGTGCCTTTTCTTTGTTCCCGTGCATATGCTGCCTTGCTGGCAGGAGCTGCCGGCGGAGCGGCTCCGTGTTCAGCTGATGGTCCCCCTGCCGTGTTAACCGCTTGCCTCTGAAGATCCCCCGTCCCGCGGGGACGCGGGGAAGGGGCTGTTGTCCGTGTTAGAGCTCAGGGCGGCTTCTCAGCGACCCGGTGAAGCGATTGTACGAGGCAGGGTGAGGGTGGAGGAGCCGGCCCGGGTCAGCCCCGAGGTCCGTCCGTGGTACGGACAGATATTTGCCCTCCCAACCCAGTGCAGGCTCAGCGACTGCTCCCCGGGGTCCGATCCGTCCTCCGCCTCCTCGTGTGCCCTCGGGGCCCCTGGCAAGGAGGGCGCTGCGGCAGCGGGGTCACAGCTCTGCAGCCAGGCCGCTGCCCTCCTGCTCTGTCCCTGTTCTCTGTGCCCTGCCCTGCGTTCCTTCAAAATCATCTCTCCGAGGGGTAGCGGGGCCCTGGCTAACTGCTCTGGCTCTGTCCTCAGGCTTTCCTGCAGTGCTCTGCTGAAACGGTTTACCAGGAGGTTATTCTCCAGCCCGAGAAGATGATCCTGTGGAACAGAACAGTGGCAGCTTGCCAGGTGAGCGTGCCGGACAAAGATGGCTTAATCACAGGAGCTCCTCGGAGCGGAGAGCTGGAGCTTCCCAGCCCCGCACCGGCTGTCGGCGGTGCCCAGGCCCTACTGGAGCTGAGCTGGATCAGAGTCACTGAGGCGTGAAATCCCCGCCGCTCATCCGTACGATCCGAATGCTCTGCGGCAGCCAGCTGCGTGGCGGTGCCCGTCCAAAAGCCCACGAGGTGGGCAGGGAGCTGGGCCAGCGGCCGAGCCGGCTTCTGCTCGGCGCCGTTGGGGCGATCTGCTCCGAAGGCAACGCCTGCGCCCCCCTGGAGGGGCAGCCCCGGGCGGCAGAGGAACCTCGGCGTGCGCTGCCAACGAGCTCGGCCCCAGCCCCGAGCCTCCATCAGCTGCTGAAGGCGCCGGCGTTGAGTCCCGGTGCCGTTCTGAGGGGCCGCATGGCCCAGCTGTTGGCACCTGCGGGCACACTGAGGAAATCCTTTCTTTTTTCTTCTTTTTTCCCTCCAGATCTTGCAGCGGGTTGAAGACAACACGATCGTTTCGTACGACGTAGCGGCTGGGGCCGCGGGCGGCGTCGTTTCCCCCAGGTCGGTTGGTCCTGCTGTCTGTGCTGAGCCCCCCGAACACCTTCCTAAAACACAGACCGCGGCTCCGGCCCTGTCCTTGTGTGCTGGCCGGGAGCTCCTGGCATCCCAGGGCAGGGCTGGGCTCAGCTCCCCAAGGCAGGGAGCCCCTGAAATCTCCTCCAGCCGTTTCTGGCAGGAGTCTCGGTGCTGGGCTGCGTTCCCGGCGGTCCCAAGCTCCCCAAGCCCCCCGCACCCCTCCGAGCACTCATTGCCCTTCCCTTGCGCAGGGATTTCGTGAACGTGCGTCGGATCGAGAGAAGAAGAGACAGGTACATTTCCTCAGGGATGTCGACCACGCACAGCCTGAAGCCTCCGCTCTCCAAGTATGTCAGGTGAGAGGCAGCTCCTGTTATTTCAGCTGCGATCTGACACACGCGCCGCGCTGAAGCTCGGGGCAAAGAGCCACTTAAATGAAAACCCTGCTGTCTTCCTGGCACCGCTTTCAGGAAACGAATCTATTTGTGGAGCCGAACCTCGCTTCCCTTGTTCTTCTTCCTTTGTTAAAGAAACTCTCCGTGCTGTCGAGCGCCGCTCGGGCGTTTCCCGGCTCTCTGCGCTCTGGGGAGTGGAGGTGCCGAGCAGTTGGAGCACAAACCCCAACCCGACCCGCATCCTGTTTACGTAACCGCCCGTTCCCAAGCAGGGCCGGCTGCCATTTCAGAGGGGCAGCAAACAGCTGACCGTGACACCCGTCAGCCTCTCGGATGCCTTTTCCTTCTCGTCAGCCAGCCGCTTACGGACTCTAAAGTCTGTGGGCGCCGAGAGGTGGTCCCGGGGGTGAAAGGGGCTGCGTGGGGACGGACGGGCTCCCGGGGGGTCTCTGGCCTCTCCCCTTCCATTGGAAGGTTTTGCGCGGCCGCTGCTGGAGCTCGGCGGGGTTGGGCTCGTCGAACAAGGACTCCTTGTTACTGTCCGCACCGGTGCCTGGGGCCCAGCTGTGCCGCTTCGCGCGCTGACTTTGTTTTTCCTAATAATCTGGTTAAAGTAATTGACATTTTAACTCGCAGCCGTTGTGGCTGCCTCGGTCTATTTAAGAGCTGGGGACTTCGGGGCCTAGAAAAATCTTTTCACAAACGTACGCAGCAAAAATAGCGTGTGTTCCTGAGCAGGGAAGGGAAAGCTGCGGCTGGGCTGTGTGTGTAAACGCGGCTCTCCTCTCCGAGACGCTCAGATGGTGCCGGGAAGGATCTGGGGGCTGCAGCGACGAGGCTGTCTGCGCTGAGCCCATCCTGACCGAGCACGCTCTCGCCGAGCGCTTGCCTTCCCCGGGACCTGCTCGTTGGCACCCATTTCTGCCCGGCCGTGCCTCTGAAACCTCCCTGCGGTGCGGTGCTGGCACGGTTTGGAGGCAGAGGCTGCTCCTCAGCCCCGCCGCTGCCAAGGCACCTGTGGGAAACCTGCCTCGTGGCGTTCGCTCGTCAGCCTGCAGCCAAACCCGATCCCTTCCCGGGCTCTCTGCGCATCTGCTCCCACCCCGCGGGGCTCCCGTCCTCGCCGCCAGGCCGGGGGGAGCCGCGGCAGGAGCCGGGGTCGGTGCCACACGTGGGGCGCCCGGGAGCGGCTCCTCAGCCTCCCCCGGGCTGACTCCGTGCTGCTTTTGCTGTGGTTTCCCTGCAGGGGTGAGAACGGGCCCGGAGGATTCATCGTGCTGAAGTGCCCCAGCAACCCCAGGGTCTGCACTTTCGTCTGGATTCTGAACACGGACCTGAAGGTAAAGCCGACTCTTCGCCGACGTGCGGGTGCCGTGGCTGGGTTCCCTCCCCAGCAGGGACACCGGGACGCCCGCCGGGGCCCTGCCCGGTGCTCCCCGCTGTCCTGCCACCCCCAAGGGCTGCCCTAAGGGGCCCCGAGTTCTGCAGGCAGAGCTCGTGCACCCCCTTTCCCCCTTGAATTTGCCCCGGTGTAGGGCTGGGAAACACCTTCCTTACCTGGCCCAGATCTCGGCTACGGCTTTCACCTCTCTCTGCGGGACTGGGGAAGAGGTGATTTTTCTCCTCTTAAGGGACCAGAAACACTTGGGGCACATCGAGCGCTGTGTCTGGCAGCCTGCTGCTCCCCCCGACCCGCTGAAGGGATGAATCACGCGCCCCCCTCGCAGACCCTCGGCACAAACACGGCCCCGGGGGGCTGCAAGGGGCGACGCTGATCCCTGGGCCGTGCCCCAGGCGCGGAGCTGGACGCGGGGAGCCCTTGCTGGTGGCCCAGACAAAGGCAGCGTGAAGGGAGCCGGGCCGGGAGCACGGGGGGGGGGGGGGGGAGCTGCCCTGTTTTCCTCCTCGGCTGAATCGAGCCGAGGTTGACGTGGAAACGGCGCTGCAGCAGCGAGCACAAAGGCTCCATTCATCAGCGCTCTGCTGCAAAGCTGCGGCCCCCTCCCCTCCCACGGCCCTCCCTTCCCACCCAGCACATCAGGCACCGGCGCTCCTGGGGAAACGCTCGGAGAGGGATTTGCAGGAGCCTTGGCAGCTCCCCGCCAGCGGGGACGAGCCGAGCGTGGCCCCGCTGCCCCCAGCTGAGGCCGGGGGTGGTTTTCCTTCGTGGCTCTGGCTCCTTGTGCCTCTTCCTCCCCTCCCTAAGGGGCTGCTTCGGGGGAAAACAGCCCCGGTGGTGGTGGTGCAAGATGGGGCTGGGCACGGAGAGACGTTCCCGGGCCGGGGAGCCCTCGCCCACTGCCTGCTGCTGGAAGAAGCCGTGCGGGCCGAGCTGTTACCAGGCGGCCCCTCGGCTCCTTGCACCATCTTCCCGCAGGGCCCTGCTGCTGCCCGGCCCCTCGCCTGTGCTGCCTTGGTATTTCCTTTGGCCCTGGCGCAGTATTTATAGCGCATGGCTCATCCCTTCCTGCGGCGAAGGGCAAGGGTTGCACACGTGTGTGTGTGTTTGTGTCTGGGCTGCAGCCTCTCCTCCTGGCACCGGGCTCGGAGGAGAAACCTCAGCCCCTGCCCCGCTGCGGGGGGCTGCGGGAAGCCCCCCCCCCCCGTGTGCGCCACGTCCCCGGGGCTTCTGCTTCTGTCCCCTGACCCCCTGCTCCCTCCTGCCAGCCCCAGCGGCGCTCCCGGCCCTGCCGCTGCTGCCTGCCCCCGCAGCGCCCGGCCTTCCTCTTCTGCATCTCGCATAATGGAGCACGGGGCCGAGGCGGTTGGGGTTGAGTCGTGCCGGGCTTTTTTAGAGAAATCAAAACGCCTTTTCAGTTCCTCCCCCGGAGAAAACTCCTTGAAAGCAGCAGCTCCCCGCTGCGGCGCCCTGGGGCAGGGAGCAAAACCCCGGGCAGGAGCCCTGGGGGGTGTTGAGATTTCCCCTCCCTGGGGGCCGCCGTTCTCACGGGCTGTTTCCTCTCCTTGCAGGGTCGCCTGCCCCGGTACCTCATCCACCAGAGCTTGGCGGCCACCATGTTCGAGTTTGCCTTCCACCTCCGCCAGCGGGTGGGCGAGCTGTCCGGCAAGCCCTGAGCGGCACGACGCGCCCTGGGGGGGCTGCGGGCAGGGGGGGCGCGCCCCACACCAACCTCACCGCCTGCTCGGCTCCTTCCTCCGCCCGCCGCGTGCCAAACCCCTGCCCCGCTCTCGGTGCGGCCGGGCTCTGCCATGCCCCCTCCCTGCACCGTGGGTCTGGGGGCTCGTTGGGACCCCCCACTTCCCAAATTGGGGCCCTGGGTTAAGGGGGCCAGAGGAAAAAGCTGCTCCGGGGGTGAGGACAGGTCTGTCCCCTGCCCCTGTCCCGCCGTGGCCACGTTCCGGGCTCTGCCCTTGGCACACGGGGACAAAGCGCAGCCCCTGCGGGGCTCGTGGGCTCCTTCCAGGGGGGGCTTCACCCCCGGAGGGCCACCGGGGCGACTCGTGGAGACCCCTGGGGCTGCCCCCTCTCCGCATCCCGCGTCCCCCCCCCGGCCCTCAGCTCTGCAGGGAACGGTTCAGAGATTTTTCATCCTTGCTGGGGGGATGCGGGGGCGAGCGCGGCTCCTTTCTACCTGTGCGCTCCGCTGCCGCGCTCTGCTATAAAGGGAAGCAGCAGCACCAAAACGCCCGCACGCGGGGGCACGCGCCGGCAGCGCTGCGGCACGGGGGCGAGCGCCCACGGCAGCTCCCACGTGAGCTGAGCCACGGGGTCTCTGCCCCCCAAATCTTCCTCCCCCCCCTCCCCCCCAGACCCTTTTCCGGCACCGTCCTGGGGTCCCGTGGCCCGTGCCGGGGGCCGCCTCTGGCCGGCACCTGTCGAAATAAAGAGCCTTGCACTATTTGCAGCCCGCTGCCTTCCACGTGCCCTTTGTAACTCGATCGAATAAAAGCGGGGACGAGCGGCTGGGAGGGGGGGGAGCAGGCCCAAGCTGGCCACGAGCCCCCCCGGAGGGGCTCCCAGGGCTCCTGTGGCTGCTCCCTGGGGTCACCGTCCCCCGTCCTGCAGTGGTGGTGGCGTGGAGCATCCCCCTGCCACCCCCAGCAGGCTCTGCCCGCACCTCCCCTCGGTTTCTGCAGCCCCGAGTTCCCCCTGCTCCGCCGAAGGGGTCGTCTGAAGACGTCCCCAGGGCCCGGCCAGCGAGCTCTGCCCGCTGGCACCCTGCGAGCACCCATCTGTCCGCGGCCCCCATCTGTCAGCCCTACAAATAGCCCGCCGGGGGGGCCCCCGTGGCCAGCACCGCACGGCGAGGGGGACGCGCACGGGGACGGGACCCCAGCGGCCCTTCCAGGGCAACAATGGGGCCGGCATCGCCGTGGGCTGGGTGACACAGGGTGACACGGGGTGGTATGGGGTGGCACGGGGTGGTATGGGGTGGCACGGCCACGGTACGGGCAGCAGCCCCCCACAAAACCGCTGCCACCTCTTGGGTCCGTCGTGTTTGCTGGTCCCGGGGGCCGGTGCCAGCGGGGAAAGGCCAAGCGTGCCCTGGGATGGGGCCAGGGGGGGCCTCACGGTGCCGGCGGGGGCTGTCCCCGAGTGTCCCCACACCCCACGGGGACACAGCCCGGGGGCAGGAGCTGCCACCACACGGGGGTTGACCCTACCAGAACAACCCTGGGCACGCGGGGCTGAGCGTGGCCGGACGCACACGAGGTGACGCATGTGTCCCCAGTGCCACCCCCCTGCTTACACCCCTTTGAGGGGGGGGGGGGGGGGTTCCTGGCACCCTCCCATCCCCGCGGTGCCGGTGACACGTCCCAAAATAGCCCTACCCGGGGCCATATAAGCGGGGCTGGCAGGCGCTGGGCAGCAGAAGCCGGAACCGGGGGCGCGTGCGGCTGCACCCCGGGGGTGCCGCAGGGATGTGGGGGCCGAGCACGGTGGTGCGCAGCGGGGGGCTGCTCTCGGGGGCCCGCCTGGGTTGCCGCGTCAAGGAGGAGGACGTGGGGCGCCGCGAGACCTTCAGCGCCGAGTGGCTGGACCTGGAGCTCAGCACCCGGCCCGAGGAGGGGTGAGAGGGGCCGACGGACCGGGGGTGTTTGGGGTCCCTGAGGGATGGCCGGGGGTCCCCGTAGGGCTGCGGGGAGCTGCGAGGGTCCGTGGGTGATCCAGGGAGGTGGGGGGTGTCCAAGGGTCCCCGTGGGACCGGGAGGGTGTCGGGGGTTCCTGCGGGGAGAGGGGGGGCCGCGTGGGGCTGGGGGAGGCTGCGTGTCCACACGGGGACGTGGGGGGCTCCGGGGGTCCCTGTGGGGCTGGGGGGGCTGTTGGAGGGGGGGGGCGTGTGGGACAGGGGGGGCTCCGGGTGCTGCAGTGGGGGCTGTAGGGTCCCAGGGGTTGGGGTCTCCATGTGGTTGGGAGGGACCTGGGGGTGTAGGGGGGGTCTCCAGGGGTCCCCATGGAGTTCAAGATGCCACGGGGGGGGGGGGGGGGGGCCCCCAAAACCCCCCGGGGGGCACGGGGGGCCCCCCGCGCCCCCCAAACCGGCGGGGCCCCACCCGGGGGCGCCGGCCCCCCTGGGGGGATGAGAAGAGGGGCTCTCCGGGCTTACCCATGGGGCGTGGAGAAACGGGGACCCCCCGATCCCACCCCCCACGAGCTCCTCGTGCCCAGGTGGTGCCGGCGGGAGGCGGACGAGCGGCGCCGCGAGACGCTGGAGCAGCGCGGGGAGACGCGGGTGCTGGAGCAGCGCTCGCCCTGGGGGGTGCTGCGCTTCGGGGTCCTGGGGCAGCCGCTGGCCCAGCACCTCCTGCCCTACGCCCGCACCCTGCCCCTGCCCCTCTTTGCCCCCCAGGACCTCCGCGGCGCCAAGGCGGGCGTCCCGCGCACCCTGTCCCGCTCCCTGTCCCACGAGGCTCAGAGGGGGTGAAGGCGGCGGCCGCGGGTGGGGGGCTCGGGGTTGAGGGCGGGGGGGGGGGGGGGGGGGCCCCCCGCAGCCCCCCGGGGGGGGCGGAGGAGGGGGGGGGGACGTGGGGGTGGGCGCCCACCACGCGGTGGGTGGCGGTGGATGGCGGGGACGGGGCGCTGGGGGTGGCGCGGGGGTGACTCGGTTTCCCTGGGCGGAAGGGGGGGGGGTGGGGGTGGGGGGCCCGGGACCCCCCCCCCCCGAAAAAAGAATCCCACGCCTTCAGAGGGGCTGGGGGGGCGTGGTTTGGGGGGGGTTTGTGTGGTTTTGTACAAATCTGACTTTCTTTGTACTGCAATAAAGTGTCCAGCCTGGGCCTGCGGCTCCAGCAGCAGTGTTTTTTTTTGGGGGGGGGAGAATACCAGGACCTAACCCCCCCCCAGATCTTGCCCAGCTCCCCCCCATCTGCCCTCCACCCCTGGACCCAAGAGAGGGACCCTGGGGGGGGGGGGTAATTGGGGAAACTGAGGCATGGCCCATTGCCGCAGGATTGGTGGCTGGGGGGGGGGGGGGGGG
>CM021791.1:4487086-4553926 GCA_011076525.1 Nettapus auritus | reverse complement strand
GGGGGGGGGGCAGGCGGGGCAGCGCCGCGTCACCCCCACGCTGACTCACGGCGCTCACCTGGGCGCTGGCGAAACCCCGGCGGGGGCGGGTGCCAGGGTGGGCAGCCCCCGGCGGCACCGGCTGCAGGCCCCGCTCTCTGCTCCCCAGATGATGCCATGGACGGGGGGGCCCAGCAGAGCGGCCTCCGGGAGCCCCCCGGGGTGGGCGGCACGGAGCAGGAGGGGGACGCGGGCGAGGGGCCGCCCGCCGCCGACCTCAGACGCTCGCAGCCCCTCTTCATCCACGGCACCAGGTGCGTGCGGGGGGGCTCGGCCCCATGGCATGGGGCAGGTGGGGGCGCGGGCGGGGGGCTCAGCTCGTCTCTGCCCCGCAGCCGGCCGCCGGCGGAGGAGGAACCCCGTGCCTCATCGCTGCCCTGCATCCCCAACCCCTTCCCTGAGCTCTGCAGCCCCTCCAACTCGCCCATCCTCAGCAGCCTCCCCGGCGGGCAGGGACCCCAGCGCGAAGGCACCTGCCACGTGAGTGCCGGGGCGGTGGGGTCGGGGGCTCGCCCGGGGGGGGGGTCCCCAGCGGGGTAACGGGGCCCTGACGGCCGCCGTGCCCCCGCAGCTGGTGAAGGTGTTCAGCGAGGACGGATCCTGCCGCTCGCTGGAGGTGTCGGCGGGCACCACGGCGCGGCAGCTCTGCGAGATGCTGGTGCAGAGGACGCACGCGCTGCACGACCACAGCTGGGCCCTGGTGGAGCTGCACCAGCACCTGGCCCTGGGTGAGTCCGTGGCGCGGCTGGGCTCGGCACGGCCCGGTGCTGGCCCCCGCCGCCCGCTGAGCCCCCGTGCCCGCAGAGCGTTGCCTGGAGGACCACGAGTCGGTGGTGGAGGTGCAGAGCGCGTGGCCCCTCGGCGCCGACAGCCGCTTCGTCTTCCGCAAGAACTTCGCCAAGTACGAGCTCTTCAAGAGCAACGCGGTACGTGGAAGGGGGCGGGCGGCCCACGGGGACCTGGATGACCCATGTGGGGCCCCCCATGTCCCGTGGGGAGCCATAGTGCCCTGTGAATGTCCCCTGACCCCCCGCCCGTCCTCCCCAGCAGTCGCTGTTCCCCGAGGTGATGGTGTCCAGCTGCCTGGAGGCGAACAAGAGCATGGCGCACTCGGAGCTCATCCAGGTACGGGGACACCGTGCCCGGATGCGTTGTGGGGACCCAACCGTGCCATGGGGACCCAACCGTGCCTTGGGGCCCCCACCGTGCCCAGCCACCCCTCAGCTTTGGCCTCCCCCCAGAACTTCCTGAACTCCGGGAGCTGCCCCGAGGTCCAGGGCTTCCTGCAGCTGCGTGAGGCCGGCCGCAAGGTCTGGAAGCGGTTCTACTTCTCCCTGCGCCGCTCGGGGCTCTACTACTCCACCAAGGGCACGTCCAAGGTGAGGGGTGGGTCAGGGCGCACCGACCCTGGGGGGCAGGGGAGGGGGGCGGCCCCTGACGCCCCCTCCCCGGCCCCAGGACCCCCGGCACCTGCAGTACTTCGCCGACCTCACCGAGTCCAACATCTACTACGTGACGCAGGGCAAGAAGCACTACGGGACGCCCACCGAGTTCGGCTTCTGCATCAAGGTGCGGCCCTTCTGGGCACCCCGGCCAGCTCTGACAAAGGGTCTCCGACCCCCAAATGGTGACAGGGACGGGGGGGGGGGACCGGAGGGGGCTGCCCTGTGACGGTTCCGTCCTCTCCCCGCAGCCCTACAAGGTGCGCAGCGGCACGAAGGGCCTGAAGCTGCTCTGCAGCGAGGACGAGCAGAGCAGGACCTGCTGGATGGCGGCTTTCCGCCTCTTCAAGGTGAGCCCCGGCCCCCGCCAGAGGGTGCTTGGGGTCCCCATAGTGGGGGACATGGAGTGTAATGGGGTGCTGGGGGTGTTGGTGGGTGCTGGGGGGACACCCCACTCACGGCGCCGCCCCCCAGTACGGCATGCAGCTCTACCGCAACTACCAGCAAGCGCAGGCCCGGCTGAGCCAGCCCCCCTGGATCGGCCCCACGGCCCTGGTGAGTGCCCCCCCGGCCCCCAGCACAGCCCCCGTGCCGTGGGGGGCTCCCCCCGGCCCCCCCTCTGCCACCAGCCCGCTCTCGCCGTCCCCGCAGCGGAGCGTGTCGGACAACGCGCTGGTGGCCATGGACTTCTCGGGGTGCACGGGGAGGGTGATCGAGAACCCCAGCGAGGTGCTGACGGCGGCGCTGGAGGAGGCACAGGCCTGGAGGGTGAGTGGGAGGCTTGGGGGGAGCGGGGACCCCCCCCCCTCAGCGTGTGCTCACACCCGCTCTTTGCTTTGCACGGCCAGAAGAAGACGACGCACCGGTACAGCCTGCCGGCTGCCTGCCAGACCTCCCCACTCAGCGCCGGTGAGCAGCGCCCGCCACGGGCCTCAGAATGGGTGGGGGGCACGGAGGACCCCCCCTTGGGGGTCCCTGCCTTATGGGGGTCCCATCTGACACCCCTCTCCCATCCCCGCAGCCATCCACCGCACCCAGCCCTGGTTCCACGGGCGCATCTCGCGGGAGGACACCCAGCAGCTCATCGGCCGCCAGGGGCTGGTGGATGGGTACGGACTGGGGGGGCCCTGGGGGTCTCAGGGGGTACAGGACCCCTGGGGCACATGCAGCCCCCGAGGGTTATAGGGTCCCACCGTTCATATAGGGCTCGCAGGGGAGTTAGGGGGTCTGGGAGCATGGGGGTTAGGGGACTGAACCCCAGAGGGTGTTGGGGGGGGAGTAGGGACGCTGGGGGTGTCACAGGGAGCCCCAGGGCCGTGGGGTGACACCGCTCCGGGGCCCGCAGCGTGTTCCTGGTGCGGGAGAGCCAGCGCAACCCCAAGGGCTTCGTCCTGTCCCTGTGCCACCTGCAGAAAGTCAAGCACTATCTCATCCTGCCGGTGAGCGCCGCGGCTGGAGGGGGGGGTTTAGAGGGGCGGGGGGACACACACCGACCGTGCCTGAGCTGCGCCTGCCCGGCAGAGCGAGGAGGAGGGACGGCTCTACTTCACCATGGACGACGGGCAGACCCGCTTCGCCGACCTCATCCAGCTCGTGGAGTTCCACCAGATCAACCGCGGCATCCTGCCCTGCAAGCTGCGGCACTACTGCACCTGCGTGGCGCTCTGAGCCCGGCACCGCCGGCACGCCTCGGCTTGGCTTGGCACGGCACGGCTCAGCACGGCGCTGCCGGCACGGCTCAGCACCCCGTGGCACTGCCGGCACGGCTCAGCAAGGCTGGGCACCGCTGGTGGTTTGGCGTAGCCGGCACGGCACCGCCGGCACACGAGGGCACAGCTCGGAGCAGTGAGCGCGGGGGTGAGGGGGCTCCTCCAGCACCCCCTGCACCCCGGTGCCCCCACACTCATGCACTTTCTCCCCCCTCCCGGTGCCGGGCCTCTCCGTCCCCACGGGACCCCTGGCCGCAGACCCCTCAACCCGAGGCTCAGCGGGCTCAGGGGTCTGCAGCCCCCCCCCCCCCCCCCAGGAGCAGGGTTTGGGGTCGGGGGGGTCCCCACCACCACATCTCCCACGTCCCCACAAGGCCAGTTGAACTGTGATGTGTTTTATACAAGCGAGAATAAAGGTTATTTTTTCAGAGCTCCCGTTTCTCCCTCTCCAAAGTCAAACAAATCGGAAGCCGTGCACATCCGGGGGGTGTTTATGGGGGGGGTCCTGTCCCTGCCGCCCCCTCAGTGGCCAGGCGTGTGGCTGGCAGCGTCCCCGCACCCGCTGTGTCCCCGCGGTGCCCCACGTCCCCGCACAAAGACCCCTCTGTGCGCCTCGGGCACCACGTGCGGCTCAGCCACGCGGCCCTGCAAATCCCCGGGCTGGGGATTAATAGCGGACAGTGGGGGGATTAAAGGCCGGGATTTGGGGGGGCCGGGGACGAGCCAGCTGCTATTAAAGCCACGGGGCCGGGCAGCGAGGCCAGGGCCCCGCCATGGCTCCCAGGACGGTGCTGATCACCGGCTGCTCCTCCGGCATCGGGCTGGCGCTGGCCGTGCGGCTGGCACGGGACAAGCAGCGCCGCTTCCGAGGTGAGTGGGGGGACCCCGTACCGGGGTAGGGGGGGGTCCCGTGCCGGGGCTGAGCCCCCTGTGCCCCCAGTCATCGCCACGGTGCGGAACGTGTCTCGGAGCGGGGCTCTGGTGGCGGCGGCGGGGCCGGCGCTGGGCCGGACGCTGGAGATCAAGCAGCTGGACGTGTGCGACGAGGGCTCCATCCGCGCCTGCCTCGACAGCATCCCCGGGCGCCACGTCGATGTCCTGGGTGAGCCCCGGGCCCCCGGCCCCTCGCGTCCCACCGGCACCCTGCAGCAGGGACCCCGGCCTTGGGGATGTGCCGTGCACGAGGGACCCTCGGTGCTGGAGCCACCCCATGCACCAGCAGCACCCCGCGTGGTGGTTACCCCATGTGCTGGGGGCCCTCCATGCTAGCGACACCCCACACCGGGGTCCCTTTGTGCCAAGGACACCCTGAGCCATGGGAACACCCTGTGCCGTGGGGACACCGCACTGGGTACCCCCTGGGGACCCCTGCCCGGTCCTGATGCCCCTGCTGCCCGCAGTCAGCAACGCCGGCGTGGGGATGATCGGGCCCCTGGAGTGCCAGAGCCTGGCCGCCATGCAGGGCCTCATGGACACCAACTTCTTCGGCCTCGTCCGCCTGGTGAAGGAGGTGCTGCCCGACATGAAGCGGCGCCGCAGCGGCCACATCGTGGTCATCAGCAGCGTCATGGGCCTGCAGGGTACGGGGGGACGGGACGCCCGGGGGGGGATCCTGCCCCCTCGGCACGGCCCCACCAGCCCCCTCCTCACCCAGGCATCGTCTTCAACGACGTCTACGCGGCCTCCAAGTTCGCCGTGGAGGGTTTCTGCGAGAGCCTGGTGGTGCAGGCGCTGCGCTTCAACGTGGCGTGAGTGCCCGGGGTGGGCGGAGGGGCTGGGGGGGCTCAGCCACCAGCATCCCCAAGCGCCCCCTCCCCTGGCAGCATCAGCCTGGTGGAGCCGGGGCCGGTGACGACGGAGTTCGAGGCCAAGGTGTACGAGGAGGCTGAGCGCGCAGACTACTCGCAGACTGACCCCGAGACCGCCGAGATCTTCACCAACCTCTACCTGAGGAACTCCAAGGATGTCTTCGCCAGCCTGGGGCAGAGCCCCGAGGACATCGCGGAGGTGATGGGTGCACCTGCCCGGGTGGGCTGGGTTGGCCATGAGAGCTCAATTAGTGCTAACGAGGAGCAGCGATCACAGCTGGCACCCACGGGGCTGGCTCCTTCCCCCAGGAGGTCCCCAGGCTCCCAGCTGCAGGGGATGGGGATGGGATGGGAATGGGGATAGGATGGGGATGGAGATAGGAATGGGATGAGGGTAGGGATGGAGATGGGAATGGGATGGGAATGAGGATGAGGGTGCAGATGGGGATGGAAATGGGGTTGGGATGGGTCTGGGAACGGGATGGGAATGAGGATGAGGGTGCGGATTGGGATGGAGATGATGGGCTGGAGCTGAGGAGAGGCTGCTGCTGGGACTGGGGACGGAAACAAGGATGGGGACAAGGAGGTGACGGGGTCGGGCAGGGGACAGTAACATCCCCGTGTGCAGCACACGCTGCGGGTGATCGAGGCAGCCCGGCCGCCTTTCCGGCACCAGACCAACGTGGCTTACACGCCGATGGCCGCGCTGAAGCACGCCGACCCCAGCGGTGCCCTGATGACCGACGCCTTCTACAAGCTGGTCTTCAAGTACGACGCGATGCTGCGGTTCGGCCTCCGCGCCATCCGCCTGCTGCGCTGGAAGGCCCAGAAGGTGCAGGCGGGCGCCCGGCTGCTGGGCTTCAAGTAGCGCCCGCGGCCCCCAAGGGGTGGTCCGGGAGGTGTTGGGTCCGGGGGGCTGCTTGGTGGCGAGGGGCAAGCGGGGCCAGGACCCACGCGGTTTCACTTCCTGCTCCCGGCCCGAAATAGCACCCACGGCGGCCGTATTAAAATCGGGAGTGGTATTTTTAACCAGTGCCGGGTGAAAAAGCGCAGCGGCTTCCTCCGAGAGTGCAGCGGCCGTGACGGGGCTGGGAAGGGCTGGCAGCTGCCCTCCCCCTCTCCTCGCCTCGCCACCCCCTTCCCCAAGGGCACCTGGACCCCCAGTGCATAGCCCCTACATCCTTGGGCAGGCAATGCCACGACCCCTCCACCCCACTAGCCTCAGTGAAGGCTGTCCTCCCCCACCACCCAGCCTCTGCTGTGGGGTTGGAATTGGTGTGGGGGTCCCACACGATGGGGGAGCTTGGCCCACCCAGCCCCGTGCCATCCTGTGCCGAGCCACACAGCACCGGGACATTGGGGACGGGGATGATCCACAGGGCACCGTGTTGCTGGGTGCAGAGGGTGCAGGAGCTGCTGCAGGGACGGGAGCTGGGTGCACGGGGTGCACGGGGTGCACGGTGCATCCGCAGGGTGGGTGCACGGCGCAGGGGCTGGTGCAGAGCAGCTGCGGGTGCAGGGTGGGTGCAGCGTGCACGGCGGGGTGCTGGGACAGAGGGGGAAATTGGGGGTGGATGTAACGGGGGGAGAAGCAACCGGTGCCACCCCCCCCGGCTGGGCGCGGGGCGCTGGCGTGTGGGCGCCTGGCGTGACTGCGCCCGGGAGGTGAGCGCAGGGGGAAACCGCAGGGAGGCCCCGGCACGGTTCAGTGCCGCGCGCTTCTCAGAAGCCTTCCTGGCTCCCACCGCGCTTCCCGGCCTGGCTGCACCGGAGCGGAGCAGGATGGCACAGGGGGGGCACGCGGGGCAGCCCCCTCCTCAAAGCCTCCAACCACCACCAGCCCCCTGGGGCCGGCAGCAGCCTCAGCATCAGGCACCAAACTCTGGCCCATGCCACGCATGTGCCCCCCACCCCAAATCCAGATGGTTCCAGGCACTCTGTGGCCAGGATGGCGGGGGAAATGTTTTTTTTTTTTGTTGTTTGTTTGTTTTTGTGATTTTCCCCCCTGTCATACACACCTCTTGCACAAGTTAATGACAAAGCGGCCGTGGGGACAACGGCCCCCCCCGTGGTTATGGCAACGGCGCAGCACCTGCGGGACGTGCAGGGGTGACATCAAAGCCGGCGACGGAGACGCAGCCTCCCCCTGCTGCGGTTTCTGCAGATTTGACTAACTTTCTCCGCTCCGGGGGGCAGGGACGGGGGGGGGGCTGCACTTGGCCCCAAGGGGGGGCTCCCGGCTGCAACTCAGCAGCACAGAGCCGCGGGGAATGGGGCAGAGGGAGGCCAGGACCCGCGGGATGCCCCCAGCCCCGAGGAAGCAGCAATGGGGCAGCTCCCATGGACACAGTGCAGGATCGGCCCCAACGGCTCTCGCAGCAGACCTGGGGGTGTCCCCAGGCCTTGCTCCCCCCCCAGTTCATGCCCAGTCTCATTTCCAGCTGATGTGGGAAGGGGCGGCAGAGCAGCAGGAGGCCAAATCTGGAGCTGGTGTGGCCTGGCTCAGGGGCATCAGCAGTGGCCAAGGAGCCGTGGCCCAGCCGCGGAGCATCGTCCCCATCCCACCCCAGCCACCATGGGCGCAGGGTGGGGGCTCTGCCCCGGAGAGGGAAGCAGGCTCTGCTATAAACAATCGTCTGCCGGGACTTTCCTTTCCCCTGGTGTGACGACTGCCAGCTGCCCCCCTGCACTCTCGCTCCCCCGAGGATTTCGCTGGCCGCCCAGGTGCGCCGGCTCGCTGCGATGCAAATGCGGTGCCAGATATAACCTCGCCGAAGGAACGACGCGGCACGTGGCTCCCGGGGGGCAGTGGGGCATCAGGCATGACTTGAACCCGCTGCCCCCACCGCACCGGTCGCAGCCACTGCCCCAGGCCCCTCGGTGGTGCCGGTTCCGGGCACGTGGCAGGGTGCAGGGAGCACCCAGAGGTGCCCCCTCCCCATCCGGCCCAAGGGAAGGTGCAGAGGTGGTGCTCTCCGTGCACTCTGCAGCTTTTGGGGGACACCTCGAGCCCGGATGGGATGGTGTGGAGCAGCCTGACCCAGAATTGGGACAAAAAGGAGGTGGGGGTGGCAGGGGCACCGCTCGCCCTCACCTCCTGGAGCTCCCCGGGGGGGAGCCGAAGCACGGCCGGGATGCTCAGGATGCGGCTCAGCGCCGGGCAGGGTTTGACGGGATTTTTCATGCGTTATGCAGCGTGTTTCGACACGACGGGGCAAACAAGTTCCTCTCTGCCCTATCATAATTACAGCATATCAGACGATAAGGATCTCTCTGTCATAACACCAACTGAACTCTTGTATAAGACTGGTGCTTTAGAGGGGGTTTGGGTCTGGACACTGAGGTTTTTTCAGTGTCAAAATAGCCCTTATTCGGGGAAAAGCCAGGTCAGGGATGCACCAGGCAATGGGATTCAAGGCCACAGGTCCCTGCTTCTGAGCCCCTTGGCTGGGACGGGGCTGTCGGTGCTGGAAAGGTCTCACCCTTCAGCGAGCAACCTGCCTGCACAACAGCGAGGGGCAAACCACTCCAGTTGCTTGCGTCTCACCAAGGCTAGGAAGGAAGTGAAGGTCGAAGACAGGATGGATCCTCCAACTGCCTTTTTGTTCCTTTCCCTTTGTTTCAAGTGTGCCCAGCTTGTGGTAGGTGTCAGGAGAGCACGAGCTAAGCGTGAACGCCACCAACCTGCTAGGGCAGGGGCTAAGGAAGGGCTGCAGGAGGCTGGAGGGAGCCCCTGGTGTGTTTCTGTCTGGTGCCCCCGGAAAACCCGAGCCCACCTGGAGCATCCGCACGTCCCAGGGCAGGTCCAGCCACCCTGGGCCTGAGCATTGCGTTCCCATCATTATTCACAGGGGCATCCCCCTGCATTTTACAGGGCAAACCATCAATTCCCAGAGGAAGCAGCCAGGCAGGTTGGACCTGAGGGGCGCGTGCCCCTTCCCCACACCACCGGGAGGAGACCCGTGTGCCTGTAGCACCCTTGGACATGCTGGGCATCACCTGCAGACGCTCGGGATCCCAGGCACAAACCCAGCCCCGAGTTTTTTCCACGGCTGCAGCTCAGCCCCCAGCTGCTGCAGGGCTCCTCGTGCCGTGCCGGAGCCCGGTCTCGCTATCGCTGCGCTCAGCAGTGGGGCAAGGAGGGCGCCGCTTCCTCCATGCGGTGTGGAGCGAGTCCCAAGGTCTGAGCCTGCTGCTGGGGGCACACTCACGCAGCTCCTGGGGAATCCTGCGGGAACGGACCCCCCTCTACCTGGGCAAACTGATTGTCCCCCCCATGCTCCCCGGATTCTTGTCCTGTGCTGGCTGGGGACACGAGGAGCACACTCCTTGTGTCAGGAAAGGGCCGCTTTCCTCAGCCCGTGTCGGTCCCCACTAACCAGCAGAGCGATGATGCCCATTCTCAGCAGCTGGAGGAGCAGACCGTGTTATCTCTGCACCTCGGAGCGTTTCGGCACTCCGCTGCAAAGCCAGCTGGCGCTCTGCTAACCACAGCCGCCGCGGTCAGCCTGGCAGAGGCACCACAGCTATGCGCTGGGCGCAGCTTTCATACAGCTCTTTGATTTGCAGGGCGTCAGACTCCTCCTGGCACTCAGGGACTGCTCCTCTGGACCATTCCCATGAATTTAGCAGAATTTCCCATTTACGACCTAGATGTGAGCACTGCTATTACCTCTGCTCTCACAGCTTTGGCCAGGGGAGAGCACTGAAGCATGGTGCAGCAGCTCAGGTCCCTTTAACTATTAGGTACACGAGAGAATTTATCCAAGTTCAAAACATTTCCCTAAGGTTTTAAGCACCAAAGACTCAAGTTCTTACTGCTAAAAGCCGGTTTCCTGAGCCTCCTCCCTCCTGCCTGGTGGTTAGGAATAAGCTGTCAGCAAATTAAGAAACTAAGAGAGACAGAAGAAACAGCTGCTGGAGCATGCTGCGAGAGACTGGTCCAAACAGAACTTGGTTTCACACCGAAATAACCAAACGAGGAGGGGAATTAATAAAGCTCACAGCATGCTGAAGTGTTTTTTCTTTTTTTTTTTTTTTTTCTTTTTCCCATGCGTGTGATGTGCTAAGCCCTTCCTCTGTGCTCAGAGACAGAGCTGGGCCGTGGAAGGGGGCTCCCTGCTGCTGGTGCCTGGCCCCACTGCCCCGGCACAGGGTGGGCTTCAGCCCCGCTGCGGGGAGCCGCAGGGACACGCTTGGGAAGCGCTTAGCGAGCAACACACAGCAGATAAACGCATACACATACTTATTTTTTAATAGATGACTGGGCTGAAATTCCACAATATGCCATTGTTCAACAGCAAAGCTGTAACGAGGTTAACGCTCGTTAACTCCAGAGAGCACAGGCTGAACCCAGACGAGTTCCCTCTGTTTAACACCCAAGTAGTGGTGGGGAAGTGGCGGCTGCTGGGCCCGCTGCTGCCACAAGCTCCGTCCTTCCCTTTAGACAACCCGGCAGCATCGCTCGTGCCGAGCTTCTCGGAGGCTCCGTGGTCGATTGCTCACCTCGTCGGGGAAGCAGGGGGAGGTGGCAGGAGCCCTGCCTAGCGGTAACCGAAGAGCAGGAGTAATCTGAAGAGTGTTTTCAAGGATTCGGTAGCGACGTGAGACAGAAACCGGTGGTGCTGCATGACATACATTCGGC
The DNA here is from genome assembly GCA_011076525.1 of Nettapus auritus. Lineage (NCBI taxonomy): Eukaryota > Metazoa > Chordata > Aves > Anseriformes > Anatidae > Nettapus > Nettapus auritus. Next base: position 4,543,284 of record CM021791.1, on the reverse strand, counting down.
AATCTGGGGAGCTTCCTGTGCAAACGACGAATTACGTTTTTGCTATATGTGACATTATTCATTTCTGCTGAACCGTGAGGAGCGTTTTCACCAGCTGTGGCGTACGTGCAGCGGTCGCCTCCCCTGTGAAATGGCAGCACGAGGGATGGAGTTACGGAACAATTCACGCTGAAGTTGGACGTTGGCCTAAGCCTTCCCAAGCCTCGGCCGCTGCCCAAACGCCGTCCTCAGGTGATCGGGGTAAGCCCGTTGTGAAACTGCAGCCTCGCTCAGTCTCCAGGATTGTCGTGCCACGATGAGGGATTTTCTCTGGGGGAAGAACCAACGTCCAGCGCCCACTGGTCCGTGCCTTCTGATGGGAATTTGGTTATTGGAAATGATCCTAAACCTATTTTATAGCCACGCACACAGCGTCAAACAGGGTAGCAAAATCACTCTCTTTCCTTACCCCCAAAGATGAGCAGGGTCTAGCACTCCTACAGTAATTTAGATACCCACGCACTCCCCAAGCAAACTAATGTATCCTTTTTCAGACACAGCCTTACTGGGAAAATGAACGTAATTTCTATTTTTGTACCTTAAAAATTAGGGAAAGTCCTTGAGCTAAGGTAAAAGAGCGAGCCTAGGTCAAAGGCAGGTAGGAAATTCAGCACTTCTTGACCCTTCACACCCCCCCAGGTCTCTCTGCCCCGGCCTTCCCACATGGAAAGGGAGGGATCATTGCGGATATTGGCTGGCACAGCAACATCAGAAAAAGTACAAAAGCAATGTTGGTATCGAAGCACACGATGGCTGAAAAGAGTCCATCAGAACACACCTAACCCTACATTATACAAAAATACTTTGCAAGGAATAAACATGCACTCAGCAAAACTGTTATCAAACTCATATCTCCAGCACAGTGACTAATAATACAGCTGCAGAGCAATGATTAGATTAAAAGAACTATTTTAAAAACCAGCTTCAAAGTAATTGTAAATACTCATTTTGCAAAACAGCAAATTTCGCGCCGAGGGATATCCCCACGTAAAACCAGACAATGCGATTGAGCTGTCAGCTCCCACACGTTTGTGTATGCAGATTCTCACGGTAGCTGCTGCCAGGGCTGGGTGACTCCGGCCCCGAGCCCGGCGCCTTCCAGCAGCCAGGGCTAGCCAGGGCCGGCAGCACGGCCACAACTTTGGCACCGGGGCCAGGCAGGAGCAAGGCAGGGGCAGAGCCACAGCAGGGTTTCGTCCTCGTTCTTGGCACCCATCAGACGGGAGGACTTTCCATCAGTGAAAATCGGGATTTCCCCCAGACCGTGCGGAGGAGCCAGCCGATGATCTCACTGGGTATCCCAAAAAACACGTATTGTTAAAAAAAACCCAGCCCCAAATAGGTCTTGTTTCTTATTTTGCTATCAGTGAGTAAGATGCATGTGGGGAGTGACTTCAAAGAAAGTGAACAGAAGGGTAAGAAAAATGCAAGTGTGATGGGACCATGTGCTCTTAAGATTCGGGGGGAAAAAACTTCAAAAAATAATTAACAGTCCCTCCCAGATGCATGTTTTCCAGGTTACAGGGATTCGTTATTTGAAGACCACTGGGATTGCAACAGCAAGAAAAAGCTGCTCCTATATGCTTCTACCTATACATCTGACCAAACAGAGAAACTAGCGGTAGGGAATAAAAACCTTTTGCACTGTTAAAAGCATACAATATAAAAACAAATGCACATTACAAAATAAAAACACCTTAAAACTGCTCTTAATTTTCACAAACATAAAGTTCATATAAAAATCGGTCTCTGCTCCTGGTATTTATAAAGTACCACTCACCACAGCAGCTAGACACAGATGCTACAGAACACTGAGTAATTGGTAAAAAAAATAATAAAAAAAATAATAAAAAAATAAAGGTGTTTCCTCGCTCTGACACTCATTTAAAAACTGGCATAGAAAAATATTCAAGATGCTTCTTTATACTAATTAAAAACCAACCAAATGAGCCTCCCCTGAGATCTAGAAGAAAACCTTTGACCCTGGAAAATCAGTCCTTTTATTTGAGTACTACCCTGTGCTCTCCTCGTGCTATATGCGAGGAAAATTCGTATCGGTCGTGGCTCCTGTACCCGCAGACGTTGCACTCAAAGGGGTCGCGGAATCCGTGGCAGCCCATGTGGATGGTGAACATCACATAGTCCAGAAAGAGGACACGGCAGTGGTCACACCGGTAGACCCCGATGGTTTCCCCTTCCTTGTTGATGACCTTAAAGGCATCGCGCGGGCATATGGCAGGGGGCTTGATTATGTCGTACGGCCTGGGGAAATCCTTCAGGGACTGCAGGCCGTTGCGGGCCTGGGCAGGGAGCTGGCTTTGATGGAAGGTGGGATTCTGCCGCTCCTCGTGGTTGCTGTCAGTGTCTGTGGAGTCTTGGCCGCTGTTGTTCGGGGAAAGGCCTCTGTCGGAAGACAAGCTTTTGTCCCTGAGGTGGGCATGGCTCTTCTCGGCGTCCTGCGGGGTGCCGTTGGGCACGTCGGCGCGGGTCAGCGGTATGGGATACAGGCTGCTTATGACAGGGACCATCTCCGAAGTGGGGGCCGGCGGCGTCTGCACGAGAGGGCGCAGGGCTTCGGCCCCGAGGTAGGTGATGGCGTTGTTTATAGCCTGGTCCATCATGCGTCCCTGCATTATGTCGCTTTCCTTGTCATACATGAAAGTTGAATTGTAATTGACATCATAACTATGTCGCTTCTCACCTGCAAGAGAGGAGATGCAGTAAGTTACCAGGGAGGTCAAAGCAGCATGTAAGCTCTGTGATGCTCTTCCAAATGGTAGGAGTTTCTGGACAGCAAAGAGGAGCAAAATATCGCTTGCAGAAAAAAGACATTCATATACAACAGCAGGTTTTCAACAAATTTTTAAAATTATTCTGGGATTTAAGAAAAAGAATAGCATCAAGAAAAGATTCCAGAGATTAATTACTACCACCTTTTTCTACAAAAAACATAAGTAATCATTAATGAAAATACTCGCAAAAGAGCTAATTGATAATGAACCAAAATACTCCATTTTTGGTTCCAAGACTGCAATCTCATTCCTGGCTTGTCCTGAGAAGCACACTCCTCTCCAATAACAGTGAAGACGAACACCGGCTGAGATTTTATGCGGTTTTCATTACTTTATCCCCACCTGACAGAGTCTTTTACGAGTCCTTGTACCCTGCAATCAATTCCCCCCGCTATCTCTTGACAATTACAGCGTCCTCCGCACCAGTTTTCTTTGAACTCTGCGCAGGTCTTCAGACAGCCTAACAAGGGCAGCTCTGCATGTGTGTACAGAACTGCAAGTTTAGGGTCACTTACATGGTGCTAGCAAAGGAGGAGCAAAACGAAATCCTCTCTGGGTGTGCTGGGGCTCTGCAAGCTCTCGGTTAGACGGAGTGGGAGGAGAGCTAAGAGCACATGTCTGAATTTCTGCCCATGTCTTCCCAAAAAAGGGGTAAGGCACGGGAGGGTGGTGTGGGCAGCACACTGGCACTAGTTTTCTCCATGCCAGGTGCAAGGAGGAAATAAAACTGCACCCCAAAAGAGCTAGAGTGACTTTTTCATGAATAGCTAGAAGTAAGTAACTGAATTCTGTGGTTACATAAAACAAAATCGTTCATAGCTTTTAAGAAAAAGGACCAGACCGAATGTTTCATGTGCAAGTGACTTGCAGCCATCAGATCCACTAAATCTTTTAGTTACGGTAACTGGAGTAGTGCAGATGTTTATCAGTCACCTGTCAACACAATGACTCAATGTATATGAAACTCTTCAGGTTTCACTGCAGAGGCAGAAAACCAGGAGCTCACGTTTCTCGTATAAAACACTCAAAAAGGTTAAGTGAACCACAAGAGTGTAACTGCTTCCAACCCTCAACAAAACTTGTGATCCATCTTTACACAGAAGGAAACAAAATGATATAGCACATTGGTGTGACTCATACAGCCAGCTCCAAGCAAGTGAGAACTGTGAACAAATTTGAAATTAAAAAAAAAAAAAAAAAAAAAAAGTAACAAAAGCAAAAATATACAGGACTCCCTATAAATCTGGGGCTAGGAGTCCCTGACTTAAGATAAAAAAAAGGGCAAGGTATGATCCCTGAGGCTCTTCCACTCTTGTTGTTCCACTATTCTCGTAGCGTTTTAAAATCCCCCCCATGGCCTATTTGGGCTGTATAAATTCCCAGTTATCTCAAACTGAGCACAAATACCCAGATGCTCTTTTGGCAGACAGCAGTGTCACATTGCTGTGCACTTTCTGAAGTCCTCTACACGGCTCATGAGAAGGGGGCTCCCTGTCTCAGCAGGTACCCCACAGCAAGCACGCTGCCTGAATAAGATGCCAATATCTAGGTAGGACAAATCTGCATGGAAGTGCCACGGAAAATGGCGAGCATTTATCCAGAATAATCCAAACTACAGCAGGAATTTGCAAGCCCGCCACCTCCCCTCCGTCAAATTGAGCAAACCTGCCAGGGAACAGGACAAAAAGCCAGATCAGTGCAGCAGTCAGAATCGACGGCATTCAGGTTGGAGGAAATTGGGATTCAGAAAAAGGGAAAGGAGCATGTGGCGACCGGGGGACGAGCAAGACAGACTCTGCCTACAGCTGTGATGTTTTATTTTTGTAGCTGGCAGGACAATTTACTAATTATTCTGAGTTAAGTTGCTATCTGTAATACAAAATTAGTGCAAAATACTAAATTAAAAATTAAATTTACAGGGTTCTCTATTGTTAACTTACAAAGCAGCCACCAGTTAGCTGAACATCTTTCCTCTTTTTTTTTTTTTTTCCTTGTCTCAGTGCAATGCAAAAAGCTTTCCCCTTCAAAATTCACACATGAGCCATAGCGTATGACACGTTCTCATGTGCTGCTCAGCGATGCTTCACTTGCTCTAAAATGCACATCAATTTTTATTTTTGCAGCCTGATGAGGTGTGGACACTGGAAACAGGGAGTGAACCTGTTTCCTGTCGCTGTGCTAACCAAAGCAGACAATTTCTCATTAGACTTTGCACACCGGGGGATACTGGTGTTTGCTAACGTGTCAGAACAGCACTTTTAGCACTATGAGAAATTTATTTTTACTACTGGTCTCAGGGAAAACTTGTTTCTAAAAAGGGCAAAATAAAAGTCCACAGGCCGGATGCTCAGCTGGTGAAAACCAGCAGAAATGCACTGACTGCACCAGTTACTTTGACTTGGATCAACTTCAGATACAGCCCCATGAGTGTTTGATACAGCACAGATATCTGTTCTGCTGGACTTTTTTTTTTTTTTTTAATATATTTTTTTTAGTATCTGTTCATTAATCAAACTAGGAAGTACAAAAAGCCAGGCTTTGAAAATTTGGTCCACACACATGCAAAACAGAAAACCACAGCAAAATAAGAAAAGCAAAATGATTAACTTCCTTTCCCATCCTTGTTCCCTAACAACTCATGGAAAGGCTGAGGACAAAATCTTTGCAGAAGCCTTTGAAGAAGGGCCTAGTGCAGGGCTAAGAATCAAGTGCACGGTCTGCTGTTCTGTGTCCTTATTTGAGACTTATACTTGTGCACAAGGTAGCTACCAGAGATGAAACAATAAAAATAAATGAATAAACGGAGTAGACAAGACTCTTCATGCTTGTATGAATCTCTGCAGAGACCTCAAATAATAATAAAGTTGGTTTTTTACCCGCTCAATAGCCTTCATTCACAGAAATGAGCCAAACAAAGATGCCTTGTTAGTATACATCTCTATCCCTTCTTCCTGACAAAATGAAAAATCAGCACCCATTCCGAGAACGCCGTTTCCCAAGAAATCACAAAGCTGTCCTGGCAGATTCGCACTCCTACACATGCAGTTCAGAAAGTCACAGAAGTCAAATCAAGGTCGGACAGGCTGCTCTTGCAAACACCCTTCCCAGGGATAAAAGGGACCGGGTGAGTCATTTTTTCACACATTACCTAACAAGAACATGCCAATCACAGAGGTTGTAGAAAAACAGTAAGTTCCCGAAATCGGCTAACTGCAGACTGCATTGCTGAGGACAATCCCAAATCAAAAAAGGATCCGTTCCATATGAGTGTGGCAAAACAAATCAGACACCGTGCTTATGCTCGACTCTGAGCACAGGCTGAGTGGTTGCGTCCTGCAGATGTGTTCAATAAAACACACAAAGATCAAACTGATAGCCACTGTAAAACATGACAGCATAAAGCTGAACTCGGTACCAAAAAAAAAAAAAAAAAGGAAGCTGAAGATTTTCAAAAACACTTGCATTAGTATTCCTTTTTGAATCACAACATACATGCAAGGTCCAAGTTACAGAGTCGACAGTTTCAGTATTAGGTACCCGAGGGTACTCAGCTGGAGTGGCAGCATCGCTTAATCCTCTATTAAAAGGTGACCTTTTAATTTAAAAACCTTTTTTAAAAAAAAGATGTCTAAATAAACGTTACCAGTTTTAGCAGATGGAGAAAGCCCAGCGCTACCCACCAAATCCAGCAAGGATTACCGTCAAAGTTACCTGCAGGAATTGCTTGCAGGTTTAGCAGCACACTTTTCCCTAGGCTGGGAACTCAGCCCCGGACATCCGAGATCCTCAGACCCTCTGACCATGGGTCCCCCCGGCAGGGGCTGATTCCTGCCTGCACGTTCAGCCCCATGTCCCCCCTCTCTGCTCAAGTGTGCCAGCATCAGCCGTGGGGTCCCGCTCGCAGGGGGAATTTTAGGGTGCAAGAAGAACACTGAGCACCGGGTGCACCCGTACAGGGTGCTCCAAACCAGGCATTATGAACAGCTGTATAGCATGAGCACTAAGTCAGGTCTCCACTCGGGACACGAGAATTGCATTTTACTTTGTTAAAAGGCGAGTTGATGGAATGAGACCAGCCAAGAGGATCAGGCGCTCACGGAGACACAGAACCTGCCAAACTCGTACTCTAGATCCCCAGTATGCAAAATTCTGATCATATGCAATTAAATGCAAAGAAAATGCTATGGAAACGTCTTGCAGCTTAAGTTACCACAAGAAAGGATCTGATATTTTTTTTTTTTAAATCATATTCAAATTCAGCAGATGACTAACAGCAATCCAATACTTTTCTGTCTTTAGGCCTTATTCCACACGCATCCTGCAAGTAGCTTCAGCTCCTGCTTACTAGAACAGGCATTCAGCTCTCAACAGCATTACACGCTCCTGTTCTCCTGTAAAGAACCTAGCAAATGCGTAGGTACAGAAAACAACACACGGAAGCTCATAAGAAATATTTATAAATTGACTACAAAATAGATACAAAGCACAGTAGCAGATTAAATCCCATTCTCAAGCACCTAATGGAACACATTCCTTTAATCAAAAATCTACAAGTAACTAAAGCACATCAGAAAATCGAAGTTACTTTATTCATATTCTCTTGAATTAGACTGCAAGCTTGAAAAGGACATTTAAAATAAGCAGAGGCATTGTACTATAAGCTACCAACTTTTGCAGATTTAACTGTTGCACATGAAAAGGTTTTTTGTTCTTACCAATAAATTTCTGAGGCATTGAGCTTTTTCGCTTTGCCACGTTGCTTGCTAGCCTGTCCAGCACAAGGGCTCTTTCACTCCCCATCTCTGCCTTGATGTGCCTTGCCTCCACGTTTGCTAGTTTGGAAATGTGAAAAGAAAAAAAAAGAGTAGGTGAAAAGGAAAAAAAAAAAATCAGAAAAAAAAAAAAAAAGAAAAGGAAGAAATGAATGGTCTAATCTCCGGAGTTTGCCACTCTAACTGGAAGGAAACAGTTTGGAGATCTGATGTAGACTTGTTTTGTTGCTTTTTCTGTCGTTCTTGCTCTCTGCGTCTTGGGCATCAGCTGCGGTCAGTGGAAGCAAGCACAGAAACAGACACCGATCTTGCAGTCCTGAGCTCATGCAGGGAGATCACAAACCATACAAAACCAATACCTTCATTAGCAAAAGGAAGTGCAAAACAAGCAGGCTGGACGGGTTGGTTACAGAGTGTAGATGGAGACAACCTCTGTTGGCCTTTCTTTTTGATTCTGAGTAAGAACTGTGACACCTGCAGAGCGTCCTGTCCTAGTGCTCCAAAACATCAGTACAGGACCTCCAGTCCCCTGGCTGCACTGCTTTAGATATCAGTCATCCAGAGATGTCTTCTCAACTAAAAACTTGTAGAAAATACTTCAGTGTTCCACTAGAGTACTATCACCTTTCAGTATTCACTTATAACTCTTTTTCTCAAATGTCAGCATCACTTAATCTTTTTTCTAACAGCTAAAGCTAATTGAGAACCTTTGCTCTTTGGCACCCTTATAAGCATTAGGTATTTTGAAGCCCATTCAAACTTTCAGAATCTCTAATTTCAGGAAAAGTGCACGTGCTCTAGGAGCGCTCCCTTGAGACTGGGCCACTGTTTTAAGGATCTTACTGTTTTCCAGAGCTCTCCTCTAGCTGTGTTAGCCAGTGCCCATCATTTCACGGAAATAACTGCTTGCTCTCGACCTCATGGAGGCTGCACGGGTTTTGAGCTGGATCAGCCACACCGAGGAGGACTGCCACCTCATATCGCTACTGCCAGACTAATAATGAATATAGCTGCCGTGGCTTCCCCCACAAGCCCTGCGCTCGCCTCAAGAACGAGTATCGGTAGTGGCACTTCATATTAAAGCTGCACTAAGAGGTGCAGCAACGGGGACCGCTGGGGTGACAACCAGACACGTTTTAAGAGACCGCCCATGCCTTTGAGAGTTAGATATCTAAATAGAGACAGATGAGGATGAGGAAGGGTCATTGATTTTCCCAAGGTAGTATGAAAGGTTGGGTCTCATGGTGGTAGAATCCTGTCTGATGTTATGGTACTGGTGCACTCAAAAACCTTAAATATATATATATATATGTAGTATAATCTACACAAGAGACAAGTAATGCCGGAGGAAAACAATGCAAACACTTTGGTGTCACTTCAGTCCTGCTAAGTGCAGTTATATTAAGTACTGGACTTAAAATACAGTTTTCTAAGTACAAGTAATAAAACTGCAACATCATCCTTCCATAGTTTAGTGTGCGGCGTTTCCCTATAAATTTTAAAGTCACTCCTTACTTGTTTATTGTGACTGTTATTGATATCAGATGAGTTTCAGTCAGCACAAACCATGACTCACCAAACCTCAGCAGAACTATTTGTTAATGTTTGTACAGCACTTTGCAAATGTAAAGTGCTTCATAAATACTCCATGCCACACGAACCAACTACAAATATGACTCAGGATGGTTGGGATAATAGGGCTCAACGCAGCACTACGTTAAGCCTGTTTCACCGGGCTGTAACCCTATTATATACATGATGGCCAGACTCGCAGACAGCATGCAAACAAAACGCCTTAAAGATAGTAACATGTTGTTTTTCTCGTCTGATTTTTATTCCAAATTACTCTGATGTGTTTAGAAACTTAAATAAATACATAAAGGAGGCAGTCTCAAAGTTCATTTTAGGCTACAATGCAACTGCTCCCAGCTTGAAACACCAAGCCACTACCTACCCGTGTACACGGAACTACACAAAACATTAAATTAAGTTGAAACTGTAAGGGAAAGTTAGGTAGGCAGACCATAGTCATCCACTTTGGATTTTGGCCAGAAACCCGAGTAAACTTTTAAGAATAATGTCACGGTATTTTTAATTTCAGGACTCATGTTCCAAAAACTGGAATATCCCTTCTGAACACTTAAGATTATCTTTACATAACTGCACTTCAAGGATTGAACTATCCTCAACCCAGTAAGATTGTAAGTAATTAATAGGTTGTGTTTTTTTTAAAAAGAAATTCCACAACTACCCTGAGCAAGATAATGATGTCATATATTTAAAACCTTATATTGTAAACAAAAAAGAAAAATATGAAAAAAGCACCATTCATCATGCCATAACAGCAGCTCCCTAGTCCTTGCTCCGTCTTCATTTGTTTTTCTTGTTTTCTTCTAGTTCCTCTTTTTCCTCAGTCTTTAACTTTATGAGTTGTTGCACTACCAAAGCTTAAATTTCACATTTTCAGAATCTTTTTCTGTCTCTTCTGACAGAACTCAAAGAGCGAAGTTTCTGGGAGCCCCCTCAGCCAGGGAACACGCTGGAAGCCACATGTAGCGTATCAGTGCCTGCTTGTCTTTTCAACGTTATTTATGCGCCATCAAGGGAACTTCATTAAATTAGTGTCAAAAGGGCAGACAAGCAGCTTCCTGCAGAGGTAACAATAGTCTTTACTCAGACGAGATTGCTGAAGAGACAGTAACTATTGACCTACATAATATGTTCTGGGACATCTGTAAGCATCAATCTTCCAGCCTGACGCCTGTCTGCCATTTTATTTTAAAGCTGAGGGTTTTTCTTTCACCGCAAGATTTTCTGCTCCTCGCCAATGGCCATTTTTTTTCCTAAAGAAATAAATAACCTCTTTTTATAGGCCATAAAAGGCCTTGACAATGTGTCCATAATACAGCCCTGGGGGAAACAGACTCTGCTCCCTTTGAGGCATAGGTAGCTCCACAGGTTCTCTCCCTTCTCAAAGGCTGACTTAATTATCTCACCCCTCTCTTTCTTCTGGGTCACTTACTAAACAATCCAAGAATAATATTTAGCATTCAGGAAACATTTTCTCTCTCAAAATTATCCAAAGTCTTCTCAAACAAAGAGAGAAATAATCACGCCCTGTTTCCCTCCTCAATTACCTTACCCACCGGATGATGTGCACTGTGACATTAATTTAAAGAACTAATTATCCAGCTATAACATGTATCTAAAAATAAATTCAGGCTGGACTGACAGAAACGATCAAGCACTTTGCTCAAAGTTAGACTAAGAACTGGATAGTCATAAAGCAAATCCACACTTCCAAAGCACTTGGCCTGTTTCAGCCTGTGATCCTGAGATGCCCTGCGAGCTAAATACTTCTGATGGTTCAACAGAACAGCCAGAAAACAAAACAAAAAAAGGCTAAGGGTGCTGAAAGAAATCCTGCAGACTGATTAAATCCTCACTCCAGATGCAGGGCAGCAGCTTTCCAACAGCCACAGCGCCTTCCGCTCACCCCCTGAGCTCTTGGCACTGCTCACGAGCTGCTGCCCACCTTGGGAGCCTGCAGGTTTATAAAAACACTTTTGTAAGATTTTTTGGGGGTGTAAATGTAACTTAACTATCACAGAGCAGTGCTTGTGTTTTGTTGTAATCGCCAGCTCCCCAGCCAGCAGCGCTGCTCGCCCTAAAGCCCTGCTGTGTATGCGCAGGGTGCAGGCACTTCTCTTCCAGCCCAGAACACGAATGCACCATCACTCAGCCTGAGCTGCACTGTTTCCATAGTGTGGTTTCTCTCACACCGTAAATGTGAGCATAATTTTTAGAACATGCGGGCATTGTTAACAAAACCCTAAAGTACAAAGCGGAGCTCAAATTAGAGGCATTGCTTCCTGTAGCATCTCTATGTGGTCAGTAAATAATGGAGAGTGGAACAGAGGTGGGTTATTGTGCAATGAGAACAACGCGACCAGAGATCGCTATCAGGGACTGAGCAACACTCTAACAATATTGTTACAGAAAACTTTTCTTTCTCGAATATTTCCACACTGCTAGGTTTGGGACGTGCAAACCTCACTTTAAAAAGCAACCAGAAGGGTAACTACAGTCCTGATGCTGCTTAATGCTTTAATTAATGGTATGGATGGTGGCACACTGAGCACGCTTGCATTTAATGATGGCTCCATGTGAGAAGGTTGCAAGGACTTCAGAAAAGAGGACCGAAATGGAAAATGATGCAGGTAAGTAGGAAAACAGTCAGAAATCCCAAAGCAATGTTCACTAAAAACAAGTGCAAAGTTCTACACTTCAGAGAAAAACAAATAGGAAAAAAAAAAAAAAAAAAGCAACCAATTAAATGCACTAAATGACCTCCTGAGGTCCTTTCCAGCCTTCCCTCCCTCTGATTCTGTGATCTAACATATTGCTGATACCGGAAAATTGAATGGAAATGCCTCAGCAAGATTGGAGTTCCTGTTTTTCATCAAACTTACTACACTACTAAAAACACCGCAATATTTTTTAAAGCGTGAAGGTCTTAAAGGCATCGAGTACAGCCATATCGTGTCGTACTGGAAATTTACATTTCCTCTGTGGCCAATTTAAAGCACACCGTACTGCTTTAGTAAGGACTGTATTGCAGATTCTGGATAACTGAAATGTTGCTATTCTGAAAGGAATATAAACGATGAGAATTATTTAAAAGCAGAAATCTATAGTAGGTATCATGTTTTCCATCTTCACATGGTGGACATCTCAAAGTGCTTGCCATCATGAGAGCACGTACTGTAACGTAAAACCACAGTTACAATACGTACGGGTTCTCATGAAAATCAAAACTTGCTGACACTCACACAACCATTTACTTTTACTAATGCTCTAAAAAAACATGTCACTTGCTGAAAAGAAGATACTCCATGAAACACTACTAAATCATTGTCTCTTTTTGGTGGTTTTTGAGGGGGGGGAGCATGTGTCACTGCCTGACCGCCAGCCTACCCTGCCCAGGGTGAGGATTCTTGTGCACACAAAGTTACCATCGCATGTCAATGGGTATTCACACCGGGTTTGGGGCCTGGCTTGTGATGATGCCAGCATAATTTTTGCTTGATAATCACATCACCGAACACAATTTTTAAATTCTTATTAAATGGTCTTTGTCATCTCTCTAAAAGTAATTTTACACTTCATTTTTCTTCTCTGAAATTTCAGCTTAGTGTTTTCCCTGAAAAGAAAACGCTGTTTGAAAGTCACAACCCAAACTAGGAAGCCTGATGCTTTAACGGTTGGTTGGTTGTTTTTTCGGGGAGGGGGGGGGAGATTGGGTAGGTTTTGTTTGTTTTAAGGCTGGATAGAAAAAAAAAAAAAAAAAAAAAAAAAAAAAAAGGGAACCTGAATTCTGAAACTGTAGCCTTAACTCTGCTGTGAATTGGCTGTACAATCTTTTGGGAGATCACAACCATTCTGCGCCTTACTGAGGAAAGTAATTACTTCTTGACACACTGGTATATTGTGAAAATTAAAATCGCACAAGTTCATTTTCGGACTGGAAATATTCAGGTGAATAAGGCTCAAAGATTACAGCAGTTATTTTTCATCAAAATATTTTCAGAACTGTAGCAATGAAACTGTGAAAAGGGAAATTAAAAAAAAAAAAAAAAAGTGTGTGATACATTTCACCTTCATCCTTTTTCAAAGACAGCCCTATACTTACGGAAGTCCTTTACCCCTCGCTACTTTGCAGGCTGATCTGTCAGCGACCTTCAGGATGTCACCCCATTTCCATGCCCTGGGATCACGCCACTAATGCTTCTGCAAATTCTAACTAATATTGATCAACAGCCCTTCCTTTTCTTTAGAATAAGGATCAAACAGAACCACGTGAACTACTGCTGTCAACAACTACAGGCGTCAACTCATCTAGTACAATAAGCAACATAATGGCATTAATGTAGGAATAATTTAACATACTGTGAGTGTCACCTACAGAAACACTGCATAGAAGGTACTTCAAATGTTTTATTCAAAGTAACTGTGAAATAAAAAAGTGATTAAAATAAAAGCATTCTTTAACTAGCTGCCTGAGGGATGCATTAAACCAGACCCTTTTATAAGATGTTACAGCCCCTCAGGTTACTGAAAATTATTGTAGTAAAAACTATTCTCAGGCTGTGAATTAACAGCTTACCAGATGCCCTTTTTAAGCACTGTAATATACAAAAAAAAAAAAAAGGGGGGGGGGGGGGGACACAATAAAATGTGAAAAACTCACCAGCGTCACACATGCCAGTGTTCTGCAGGTAGGTACGGCACCGCTCCTTGTGCTCCTCCAGCGAGCTCCTCTGCTTGTAACTCCTGCCGCAGAACTCACACTTGTACGGCTTCTCCACTAGAAAAATCAGAGAGCAGTATGAAATAACCACAGGGGACCACTAAAACACACTCCCCTTGACATTTCAGTGTACAGTTACTGATGACACAATACTCAGCTCGTGGAGAATGCTTTATATTCCTGTTAAGTTGATGGGTGATGTAATTATGACAAAATTGGGGTTATATGGAGGTGAAGCCCACCAGATACCCAGAGGACTTGCACAGCCCTCCTTGCCCCCCCAGCTCAGTGCCAGAAAAGAGGCCTCGCGTTCAGACACAGCCCTCGGGAGCCCAGAGCCTGTGCCCTTGGCACAGCTTCCCTTGGAAAGCCCAAAAGTGCCACATCTGGGACCACAACTGCCCTAACTGCCCGATTTCAGTCCCGGCTGCACAGACATTTTTAAGGATTCCATTAATTTCAAGTTAAGCCAAACCCACCTGTGAGGTTTACTTCATTTCCAAAGGCATTTATTGTACAGCAAATTATGCTCCTAATTCATTTAAGCAGAAACAAGCCTGTTTGAAACTCAAGATAACCACGCAGCCTTTCCCAGTGCGTCATACAAGACTGGAGGCACTCCCTGAATTATTTCATTACTGCTTCACCAACAGACATTCCCTAACACACTTGGGCACAACATCATCACGAATGCGAGTAGCCTTGCATCATGTACTGTGCAAAAAAGACCCTACTCCCTAATGGTAATGCAACTGTTCGCTCATTCGTGTGATTCACTTAAGGAGATTTTCCTTATGCTGCTTAATAAGCCAGCTCTTAAAAGCTTCAGTTACAATAACCCCCTGATGTGCCTGAAGCGTGATGTGTTGGGGGGACGACGGTCATGACCACTGTGCTGGGTTCTTGATCAAATCAGAATCTCATTTCCTCGTGTCAGGTAATCCCGTTTTTAACTTTGATTCTTTGTGAGGTTTATTTTATTCCTGTTAAATGCAGTTCAGAGATAATATTTATCATTTAGAATACCCTGATATGACACAGGATATACACAAATCAAAGAGCAACCATGATCTGGCTCCTAAAGAACTGGAGGAATTAAGGTTAATCAGTTTATACCTGGCTTGTTATTCAAGTCACCTCAGCTCTGTGCCTCCATTTCTCCCATCTGTGAAATGGATGCAATACCCTACCGGTCTTGAGAAATATCGCTGGCATTTGTTCAGCACGTTAAGACATTCAGATGAAAGGCACTACACAACAGTGAGGTGTTAACTGGCAGTAACCTTCTCTTTGATTACGCTCCAAATTATTCGAATGGCTTGGGATGGGAATGGAAGAAAACCCCAGCAAAACATTTTCTCACTGCTCCTCAGGTTCTGAGCTTGCCGGCTTAGCTACCTTCGCTCGTTTGAAAACAGCGGGGAGTCATTTTGCTCAGAGGCTGCTCTCTCCTCACCGCACACACAGCTGTGACGGCGGGATTCCCCTGCCCTGTCCCCACCTGATGATGCTGAGCCCATTCCCCAGACGGCTCCACCAGCACAGCCGAGGGGTCTCTGCCCTTCGGCGATGCTTCAGAGCTAAGCGGGCTGAGCAGACCTCGCTGCCTGCTCTGCTTTCCACGCCTCGTGTCCCAGTGACACACATCTGAAACACGTGAAGTGCCTTTGAAGTCACTTACCAGAATGTGTCCTTAAGTGACCTGTTAGCGCATCCCTCCTTTGGCAGGCATAACTGCAAAGATGACATTTAAAAGGTTTTTCCCCTGTATGTAGTTTAATGTGGCGGAGGAGGTTTCCCTTCTGAGTAAAGGAAGCTCCGCACTGATTACACTGGAATGGCCGTTCACCTTAAAATGACATACAAAAAAGGACATTTAATGGTTATGCGGGTATCACGCTATCCTCATACCCTTTCCTTTTTGGAAGAGGAAAGAATGAGATACTTGATCATTTTTTGTCTACAGAAACACACACAGCCCTTCCATTGACTTCAGTGGGAGTTAGGTGCAGCTCTGGTGTCAGAGCTTTGTGCAATGTATGCATGACTACGGAAAACAACGTACAGACTTTCCCATGGAAATAAGTGTTCTGGAGGAGGCTGATTCCAACAAGCTAGCAGTTTTTAGAAAAATAAGTCTTATCTCACTGCAGGTCAAAAACTAAGATGCTCGTTGGTTTGTTGCCAAAGTAAAGCACAAAGAGAAATTCAGCACAGAGACTGGAAACGGCAGCACAAAACCAATCTAACTTGTGCTTTGTGGCTGACACGATTAAACAACATAGTGCCTTTCATCCAAAATTCTTAAAATGCCTCACAAATTTGCGTTCACTAATACCGAATCCCGATAGGAAGAAAGGTGGGTGAAGTGAGGCACAGAAAAGTGAGTAAATTGCCAGAGATCACACGTGGAGTCAGGGACAGAACAAGGAAATGCCGATTTTGGTAACCTTTTTAAAAATAGTAGTCTACATTACAAATTGTTATCCTGTCAGTATTTAGCTCTTGCAAAAATAATATAGGGATATTTACCGGTGTGGCTACGCTTATGAACCATCAAGACATTGAGGCTAATGCAGGCTAATCCACAGATATCACAATTCATTTTTCCACTAGCTGGCCTGATGTTGTCATATGAACCAGAATGTCTTTCCAGTTTAATGCTTTCATATTCGTTATATTCTCTGGGATAGGTGTAAGGTATTTCAGATTCTTCTGGGTTTTCCATAGGCTCTGAATTTAAAGCACTCTCCTCTCTGTCACTGTATTCACCTTTCACTTTAACATCATCTGCAGGCAAAACAAAGCACAAAAGTGAAGAAAGCGATCATTTCTGATACCATGAAGTATCTTTAAAAAAAACACCAAAAATTACATAAAATTACATCAGTAATTTCCTTACAGTTTTACAGAAACTCACAAAGAGAAAGAAATGCAGTTAAGACGTGAATCTTCATAGGTCATGTATGCTTAGTGATACAATGAGTTAACCTTTAAAAATATTGACCTATTTATTATTACCTTTGATGGATAATTTCCTTCTGCAGATTACAAAAATATAATACAGGACAAACTTCTGTTCTTGCAATTACAGGGTACTATTCAGAATACAAAATAAAGTACTTATTTCTACAACTGACATTTAGCCTATAGGAATGAGAGCCGCAGGATGTTCCTGTGAACTGGAAATACAGAAAGACAGGTTAAAAGGGATACTTGTATCTTCCTGAACTTTCAAGCATACCTAAAAAAAGTCTGATCCAGTAAGACCTCCAGTGTTCCCATGGTAAAGATTCTCATCAATTAATCCTAATCAATAATCTGAATCTTCACTTGCAATTGCAATTTTTATCGTAAGATCTCAAATGTTTCGAGAAGCCTTCAATAATCTTGATACCCGTATTGAAGACTGCTGTATGAGTAAAACCAGTAAAGGTAGTAAAGATTGCCTGATAAATAAATATATTGCAGAAATGTTACAAGATTTGTCCAAAGTCACACTGCAAGCACACAGCAAAGACCACAAAGACTCTTGAAGACCGACATGCACGGCCTTGAGTAGGTTCCTGAACCTGCTGCTGTGTCCAGAGAAAACTCTGGAATCCAAGGCATCACCTCATATTAATGCAGCTTCACGACGATAAGAATGGAACAAGTAGCTAATAATTTACTAACAATAATGTTCCCGTGAAAAAATATCAGCAAATGGCTCACACTACATAAACTGCTAATGATTCCTAACTGTTGCTGAATTTCTTTTCTGTTATTAACTCCAGCATTACCAGCATGCTCATTAAAATCCTTACTAATTGATGGGGCAGCCTTTTTTTCTGCTTAAAGTGGACTTTTCTATCTAGACAGGAGCTGGGTTATGGCTGAAACTTGAGTTATGCCTCAAGCTACTAAGTGAAGAAAAGCATTAAGAGATAAAATATATTGTTTCCTGTTTGAAAGTATTGTTCTTCTGGGCACCTGCTCCTCTCTCAGACTGAGGGTTAGACAGTTAAATATGGCATTTAATCACTTGTCCTTTCTCCAAAGTACAGAACATGGACTGCTGAATATGTATTAGCTCCGGTTCTGAGTAATAAACCACATCAAATGCCGAGAACAAACAATGGGTGACAGCGAAAATGAGGTGGCAACATAAAAGCAAGCACTGAAAAATAAAAATCTGGCAGCCAATACTTTCACAAAATCAAAATTTTCAACTATATTTTGGCGATAACATTGCTCCTCTAGCCTTGATGCTTGCACTGAGCCCAGCCGATCTATCTTACTTGAGGCTGAAGTGGACGGAAAGGGGAGAAACAGGTGGGTGATCATTGCTTCATCCCATGCAAGAAGCTCCACAAGGGTGGAAAACTCCAGGAGATTCCTTTTAGTGCCCTCCCCAGATGGTGACACCCACAGGAGGATTTTTTCGCCCACATCGTGTGTTTTCATCCCCTTGTCCTAGATGTTTTTTGAAGTTCTGCATTGGGACTGACTGCCCTGGCCCCAGGAGGGCTCGCACAGGTTCAGGTGTTTGTTCTGAGGCTCCCATGGAGGCTTCACCTCCCTGTGTGCCATGTCCTGCTGCACCTGCTGCCCTGTTTCACATCCCAAGTCCCCTGTCCACTGGAATGGGGCTGCTTCTGCTGCCAGATTCACGCCTGAGGTTGCAGGATCCCACTCTCTCAGAAGTGGTTTAAGCATCCACTTCCATCACTCCAAGGAAAATCTATTGCTGGTTGCTGAAAGCAGCTTAGAACAGAACTGCTTTTCCAAAAAAAAAAAAAAAGAGTTGTTCACCCCCATCTCCGCCCCCCCTGAAGGAGACAGCTCCAAAATAATTTGCTACATCCTGCGCAGAATGGTAAAAGGAAGCGCGCGCTGCAGCTGCACCTTGGTGGTGCTTTCAGACACAATTTCAATTCCCACTTTCTATTTAACGTCTCACCTTTCGTCTGCATTCAATGCGATGGCTTAGCAGTGGAGGATGGCTTAGCTGTAAACTCCTATTGAGCAGACTTCTCTACCGTTTTCTACCGTTTCTCACCACAAGTTCACAGCTCACAACTTTTCACTCTTGTACCCAGTTACGTCCCTGCTCACGACGCACGAGCGTTGCGATCCCCATGGCAAGCGCTTGCTGACTGCCACGCACTGGGCATCCTATGGTTCCGCTGCGGAAAATAATTGCCTCTGCATTTTCCATACTGCATGTTGGCTGCTTGCAATGCATTTGTTGTCTTACAGTAACATGGAAGGGTGCACCTGAGCTCTTAGCAAGGCTTTTCCACCGCTGCCTCCCCCTGCGAGCAGCGCTGCTGCTCCAGCTGTCAGCGATATCCCACCAAAGCCTGAGCGCGTTTCAGTTTGCATGTAGGCGTTTAAAGAACCTCAACGGAAAAATTCACCTTCTGGTGACTGAGAGCAGACAGCAGAAGCCACTAAGGAAGATTTTTTGTTAAAACAAAACAAGCAAGTGTTAGAAGTGTTGGAATTTTTCTATCCTAAGACACTCGTTAGCGGTCAGAGCGTTCCCTGCCAGGCTGGGAGCAGCCAGCCATGCAGAAGAAAACTGGTGCAAAGCCGCCCAAGAAGTAGATGGGTGAGTTCGGGTCAGCCCAAAATTAACCAAGTGGTTGCAGAGGTCTGAAGCAAGCAAATTTCTTTTCCAGCCCTGACTGTTGCTCTGCATGCTGGTAGGCAGAAGCAATTGTGTGAGATAGGAGACTGGCAAGGGTGTGAAAAGGTTTGGGTCTGTCACTTAAAGATCGTATCAACATATTTGAATGCAATGAGGGAGTTTCCAGACTGGTCCTCCTTAATTAAGAGGAATGCATCTGTAACATCAAGCAGAAAAGGGATAATGAAGTGAGGAAAAACAGGAGTATCCTCAACAATCCTAACAAACTTCCCCAGGTTGAAAAAAGCAGTGATATTATCTCTTCTATGCTTGGGAAAGTAAAGAAGTTGTAAGAGGAAAAACCATTTGTGGTGTCCAACACAGGTAACTATTTTTCTTGAGGCAGTTCACGAAGGTAATACACACTGCAGAAAAAAAGAAGTTGTAGGTTTTACACAACAAAGTACCAGGGTGATGCGTTAAGGCTGATGCACATGGTTTCATTTCCTGGGGAGATGATTACAAGATGAAAGACATACTCCAGAGTAATATTTTTGTTTCACCTGTAACACTGTAAAAACAATGGGTTCTGGAAAAAATCCAAAATAAAGCTGTGGTGGCAGCTTCAGACTGAGTCACCACATGAGCAGTGCTTGTATACATTCTATAAAACGCAAGAATAATAAAAAAAGTCAGTAACTGCAAACAATTAAGACAAGCTAGAGCGTTATCTTAGCTGTTCTAAGAGGGAGTCTCTGAAGGACATCCCCCCTCCTCACCAACCCACCCCCCCCATTTAATCCAAGACTTTGGCATCAAATACATAGAAAAAAAAACATGAGTTTTGTACTGTTGTTAAGCAAAGTTTGCCAGAAGTGTTATGAAAAGCACAAAGAATAAAAACCAGAAGCTATTAAAGACAACAGCACAAAAGGGTGATGTTGCTCAAGTGTTTTACAAGGAGTGGGGTCATAATCATGAAATCCTCAGCACATGCAAAAAGTCAACTGGATAACAAAGAAACTTAATCATCTTAATGTGGCATTTTAATGATGCTGCTGATTTGCTATGCCAATTCAGAGATAATGAGCCCCTAATGCTACAGATGTTCAGCCAGACTAAAGAAAAAAATGAAAAAAAGAAAAGCTTTTCTTGTATGCCATTTCCTAACTATCCAATTAAACAAATTGTGAAAGCATATAAATAGTTTACCAGGTTTTGACAGCTGTTAATAGGATTCAGATGCTGAAGAACAAGAAGGGTGTCTATATCTGCGTGTACTGAAGGACTCTTGTGACTACCTGGATTTGACAGGTATTAACCAATGATTCATCACTGTTATCTCCACAAATCGTCCCCAGAAATAGCAGTACTAAACCCAAACGTACACATACTAGAGTCTGTCCCCTCCCAGAATGTGAGATTCCTTTACCTAAAGCAGCTTGAAGTACAACAGCCATACACTGTGAAACTGAAAAGGTCAGTGGAGTTTCCAAAGTCAAGTCAGAATCCTGCAAATTTACGAAAAACACCTCTACAATGGAATTAACGCAACGTGGGGGAAGATATGTTATCAAGAAAAAGAAAAAAACATATTCCTTAATGAACAGAAAGAGAGGTTTGCAGTACATCCAATGAATTATAAGCTGAACATCAATGCTATACCTAAGTGTTGTTTTTTTTTTTTTTTTTTTTTGAACTTGAATTATACATTACATACACATTGAAAATGTGGGGACTGTGAGCAATGGGGAGTTATAAAACATAGTAGGAACATCAGACCATTAGTTTTTTAATAGAGGCAACACAGTCAGAGGCAAAGCATCTTTCCTCCATGTCTTTCTGATACCATTCCAGACATCAGTTCTAGGGACCAGAAAGGAGCTCAAGGCTTTGGGGCTCGACCTGGCTCTGCTGCCAGGGCATCCTTCTCCTGCCACTACCAGCCAAGGCTCCAAAATCCAAGGTACTGCGCCCACTACTTCTACAGCACGCTGGAAATCCATAGGATTCACTTCCTCGACTCACCAAAAATTATTCCTCAGACACAGTGGCTTTGATTTGATCTTTGTCTCCTCCAGGATTTCCTTGGTGCTGTTGTTCAGCATCCGTTTTGAATAAAAAGCAAGCATCTATTTTGTTGAGATATACAGCATACTTGAGGGGGTAATTCCTAAATGAACCAGTGCAGAATGCACCTGGTGGAAATCTCACTTCTAAAAATAGGAGAGAAACTTTCATAATTCCCCTTTGTGGAGAGCACGCGCTATGGTAATGAGTTTCCTTGTTTTTATTGTGACTTGCAACAAAAATAGAAACAAATCAAATTGAAATGCAGCACTGAGAATTGGGAAATAAATAAATAAATCAGCCATCATTTCCCAAGCACTTGGATGTGTATTTTCTACTTCATTAATACCAATGTCTTTCTATTGTCAAAACACAATATAATTTAGGTAGTTACATAATTAATTACAAAATTTTAAAACCAACAAACAAACAAAAAAAACAAAGCACACCATCTCCAAGCTCATGTGAGCCAGGACACTTGAATTAAATAATTGCTTCTTCAAGCATCTTATTCAAACATATACTAGTATTTTTCCTAAGAATCTATCTTCCTATACAAATCTATAATACCTATAATCTCATAATTGATATTTCCCGTATTACCAACTTTTTGCCCAATAATAATCTAGTGTTTCTTTAGGACTTTCGTTGAAAAGATCCCTGAAATATGTTAAAATTAGACTAATAAAAATACCAATAAAGGAAAAATCCAAAACCAAGTACTACCAAAGCTGGAGATAAACAGGACAACAGCCCAGCAGCACCACACAGCATTAGGCCGGGGTTTAAGGAAGGAAATGAAAAATAATGCATTTAACTGATACTACAAAGAGAATTTGGGGAAGCACAATGTTATTACCTGAGGCAACATGGCTGGGGGATAGAAAACTATGCTAAAACTAGCATGGGATTTAATTTTCTTCCTTTTTTTTTTAATTAACATAAGTGTCAGTAGCTTGCTGTTTTTCCTCAATTGCCTGTACCCACAGTGCTGCCCAGGAGCACAGAGCACTGAATCAGAGGGAACAGCATCCCATGTGCCAGGGTCTACAAGTGCCCAGATTTTCCATAGTCTCTCTCAGATTAATTTTATTTCACTTATAACACCTGTTAACATTATCCTTCCAAACCTTAGAGTATTTAAAGCCTCTCTCTGAAAAAGAAAAAAAACCCACAGAAGATGAAACTGAGTTCTTCTCTTACAGTTAGATAAGATCACTCATAGAAAACATTTCTAAAATTACAATTCCTAAAGTCCAGAAACCCAGATACAATCACAACCGTTAAATCAGACTTCAATTAGACAGTTAATCAGAGAACATCTGGACCTAACAGTCAGACTGAAAAAGGCCACATGTTAAATTCAGATAATCGCCCTCATTAGTTATATCAAGGGACCTATTACTAATATGACCACTCAGGCATAATCACCTCTGGTCAACTGCTTTTTCAAATGAACTTCAAATCTGAACTTCAAATCTTTAAACCGTATTTTTATTTAGCTTTTTGAATTCATCTCCCAGAAGTCTTCATTACAACGTGGTACACTCTTATGTTTGATACTAGAAAAAAATTATATGAAGAGAAAATATCATAAAATAATTTGAAAACCAGGGGAATCTGTGATAAACATCAACAGAACTTTTACACCTGTAAACTGAAGACAGGAGCTTGTTTCAGATGTTGCTCAAAAACCTCAAACAACATAATTGTCACAAAACCAATTGTAATGGTTTGATTCAACTAAAAAAAAAAAAAAAATCTAGCAGTAAATAGCCTGGATTCTAAGACTTGAGCTTTAGACCATAAGCACTAAGTAAATGCTAAGATTTTACTTTTAGCCTCATCTTCTGCAGAACGTTGTGCATCCCTGCGCTCCCTCAGGAAGATTCAAAAGCAATCCTGTTTGGCAGAGGGGAAATTTTCACTGTATTATGGAGTTTTGGGGGGCTGGGAGCAGGCACAGCTCAGAGCCCTGCAGAAGCGAGTGGTGCGGACACGCTCCTCAGGAACGCCTGGAACCAAGCTTGGAATGAAAAAAAGTTGGTAACAGCTCCTGAAGTTCAGCAGCAGAAACCAAAACATGAACAAGAGCTGAAGCCCATAAACACGGTGTGATGGGAGATGGTGTTGACAACACGGAAAAGCTAGCTTGAGGTACCAGAAGTAAAATACGGTGTTGAGCACACAGTGCAAACTCTGCAAAGTTTGGCTAAAAGTCAGCCAGCAGCAAGACACAAACCCACTGGAAACAGAGCTTCATTAATTCCGATGCTCGTGGAACTGATCGCTGCATTTTAGCCAGGTTTTGACTCTTGTGGATTTATTTTTGCTTTCCTATACTTTTCCAGCAGCACAATAGTAGTAAACCTGCCCATTAAACTCCCACTTTTTGTGCCAAATGAACAGCCTAGTCTGGGGGCAAAACATGAGTCATCTTAATGAATTAATTTCCTTTCCACCAGACCATATTTCTAAAAATAGATTATTTTCTACAATGACATTTGAGTTCCTAGAGCCATTTGCCTTGCCCTCGCTTATTTACTGATACACACGGAGGCGGCGGGGGGAGACACAACTCACCTACCCTGGACTAGATTCTGGTTTCATGCCAAAAGAGTTAAGTATTTCTCTCTCCTTTAATTTCAAGGAATTATTTGGTGTGAAATGGAGATGCACACTGGAGAAGAAATGAAGAAAAATGCTCTTTAATGAGATAGGGAAATGAATCCATAAGCCACTGAATAACACCATGTGTCCATTCTCCTTCCGGACTGTCTCATCTGAGAGCTTACACTGCTCGCCAAGACATCTCAAAATCAAATTCTACTTTTCGCTAACTACAACGGGTTAATAACAATAAAAAATAGCCGCACTTTTCCGACGACTTGACAGCCGTCAGAATACCCAAGTTCGCCTCCCTGGGTGCAGGGCAGCGTGAGCCAACGTCAGTCACCTGCAGGCTGCGGTGACACCGAGCTGATGTCACCGAACGTGCCCAGCAGCATCCCCACTGCTGCTCGTACAGTACCGCGGGGCTGCGACAGAAGTCAAGAGGATCTTTTGTCGATAACGCCGAGCCGCGGCTTTCAGTTCAGGCAGAGTCACGGCGGCAGAGCCCTGACACAGTTAAGCGGCACAGCCTCCTTGCCGGGTTTTCAACACTTACAGAAATCCCCTGTTAAGTGAACTTCTGCAGCAGAGCACCGCTGATGTTGTGAGATAACCCTTGAGTCCCATGAGCGGCAGGGCTCGATCTGGGCTTGGGAGATGTAATATTCTGATAAAAAACGGCACTTCCTTTTCAGGCAGATAAGTGCGTGTGCTCGCAGCACCGCTGGAACCTCAGTGCTCGCCGAGGCGAGGGTTTGTCATCCTCTCCTGTCTCACTCCAGCCTTTTAACCGCCCCCCTTCGCACACCTAAATGCAGCAGCAATTAGCATCCATAAACCACAAGTGTGGCTTCTATTTCTTTTCATTTCACGACCATGAAAGCTAGCTAGCATTTGTAACGCCAAAAAGTTGTCTGCCTCAGAGGAGGGAATCAAGACATAATTAAACACTTGTGCCTGACTGTGCCTCCCAGAGGAAGGAATGTACCTTTTAAAGTGAATTTTTCAACTGAGGACTCTTCAACTTTGACCACTGAAGGTAGTGGTGACGGGGCGCATAAAGGAACAAGGGAAATTAATGCTTCCCCCATGTATCTGCCTTGCTGCTTGTCTCTCTTCTGACTAGATACAGGAAGCACCATGGGAACGGGGTATTTTTATGGTTGCGGGCAAGCATGCACCATGTGCACCCCGGCATGCAGCTTCAATTCCCTTGAGGCAAAAAAAAAAGAAAAAAAAAAGAAAAAAAAAAGTTTTTTTCTTTCCCTTTTTTTTCTTTTTGTTCTCCATCAAGCTTTTAATTAGCATATTACGGTAGCCTTCTGCCTGCTTGCCCTGTATTTAGCAGGCCTGGCAGCTGAAGGCCTTTTAGAAAGGGTGTATCGCAGGACAAGTTGCGTTGTGTTCAGTGAATGGCCCTCGCTGTGGCAGCTCTGACACACAAACGTGTCAGCCAGCCTGTGTGCATGTGCTCAGAGAAGTACAAACATGGAACTACTTGCAGCAAAAGCAGATTTTCTTATACCAAAAAGAGCCCCAATCATGCTGACATTTCAGCCCTACACACGAGTTTTCTTACTGCATTCAGGAAATTTCTGTAGCCTTTTTAAAGGATCACAGTATCACTTTCTGTGGACCTAACGTAAAAGGCACCACCAAATTAGAGACAGTCAACATCTAGATTTGACCAGTCTCCATCTCCTGTTTGAAGACTCAGAATAAGTCCCCACAATGTATTTAAAGACTGTCATCCATTAATAACACAGGCTTCACACAAAAAAAAAAAAAAAAAACAACTGTGCAGTCTAAGAAACTGGATGATTACCACTTACTATGAATGCTTAATGAAAGAAAAAAATGCTTACTGAAGAAAAAAAACATTATAGCCAAGTATTAAGGTGGTGGAAAGCAGAGTTCTGAATGCTTGATCTCTTGAGGAAAAGGGTTTTCTGTGTTGTGGGCCATCATCAATGGTGAATTGTAAAACTAAAGACTGAAGTGGAACTGCTCACTCACAAAAGGGATCATGGACACCGTGATTAACATTTAT
Organism: Nettapus auritus; assembly: GCA_011076525.1. NCBI lineage: Eukaryota > Metazoa > Chordata > Aves > Anseriformes > Anatidae > Nettapus > Nettapus auritus. Next base: position 4,517,024 of record CM021791.1, on the reverse strand, counting down.
GAGAACCACACATTGTGTGCTATTTCTCTTCAAATCTGATATGTAATGAGAGCATTAGTGTTTGCACCAGGCAACGTGCCAAATGTCAGAGGTGTTTTCTAGGCAGGGCATAATCTGTTTCCCAAAAGCCACCACGGATACTGACAATATTTCTATTCTGTGATTCTGGAGAATACTATATATTCACTTTTACCAGGGTTAGTGATCCCCGAAAGATAATACTCCCACCAGGGCAGCACTGTCAGAGTGCAATTTCACTTATCTGGAACTCAGACAGATACTTACTGACCCACAAGGACTGCTCAGTGACTAACATAGCTGTTACTGTCAAACAGCAACAGCAAGACACGGAAGCCAAGATTATTCGTGAATTTTAGTATCCAGCAGCAACCGGACTGTCACTGGGCTTTAGGAGGACTTTAACTGCACCTAGTGATGTTTGCACTCCTGACAGCACTTGTGCAGCACGCTTAAATATTTAAGATTTATTGTGCTTTCAGCATCAGAATGATTGTAGAGAAATGCATGTGAATCAATGAAGTAAACATAACAAGTATTTTGTTTTATGCTGATATATTGTAGCTATCTTTTTTTGGACATCTAAAGGAGTTTTCTCCCAGCAATTATCTCCTCGTTCCTCTACTGAGAATCACAGAAAAGAGAGCACAGTGTTACCAAGTAGATTCATACTTGCTTTATAATGTGAATGAACACTAAAGGTAAAGGAGTATCAAAGAGTGAACTGATGTTCCACTGATATTTATAACCTTATCTTTGAGAGGGTGGTCAGGCACTGGGACAGGTGACCCAGGGCAGTGGTCATGGCACTGAGCTGCTGGATTTCAAAGAACATTTGAACAATGTTCTTGGGCATAGGGGCTAGGTTTTGGGTTGTCCTGTGCAGATCCAGGAGCTGGACCCAATGTTCCTTGTGGGTCCCTTCCCACTTAGGATATTCTGTGATCTATGAAATCATGTAAGGGAATACGTGGACTATGGCTGTGATTATTTCATCAGCTAGGGGATCTGAAAGAGATGTCAGATGCCCTGGATGTAGAAAAGGCTCAAGCCTTCCACATTCTATGGCTAAAAACATTAAACTTCTCTTTTTAGGGAAAGCAGAGCAGAACTCACCTGCCCAAGCTAGATTCTACAATGCAGGCATCTATACTAAGCTTTTGCTGACTCTAAGTGGAGTCCTGACAAGCAGCAGCTGCTCTGGGGACACCAGGCACTTCATCCTAAGCCAAGCAGACAGATTTGGTCACAAACCTGCATGCTCTTTCCATTGACTGTCAAGAAAAGCCAGATACTGGTCCACTTCGACATCGGTGCTGTCCATACATTCCTAAGTGAGATTAATTTCACCCTCTGCACAACCACTTCTGCTAGTGCAGTACTCCCTTGAGTGCTTTATGTTGTTTGGTACTTGTTATTTTGTAAATAAACGTTTAATCTTTAATAATGTGGAAGCTCGAAACCTGAACATTTCACTGCAGTCCATCACATTTACGTTACAGGGAACAACCAGGCTACTTGGGCAACCAAAACAGAGACACTCCTTCAGTGATTTACTTGATTTATGTGATACGCGAACCCTACCTCAAAACTCCTAACCAAAGCCACAGACATAATTTGTCTTGACACTGCTGTGGTGCCATGGACATGCTGTACTTGAAAGGCAGCATGAAACTGGTAAAACAATGCATGTCTTTTCCTCAGTGTATGCACACCACATCCTCTACCAGGCAGCATTTTTCACTGTTTGTGGTTGAGAACTGGCATAAATGAACATGCTCAGCTCACTGGCAGGAATGTTTATTAATGCTGTGATTTTATGAGCTGCTTGATCAAGGAGGAAATTCAAGGTCTCTTGTTCTATCTGTATGCAATATACAAAAGCACCCAGACAATTTCTAAATTCCAAGAGCCTGTAAGATTGCCCTAAGTTCAGGAGCGGCTTATCTTATATCTAATAAGTGAAGAGGCCCTACTAGTTTTTAAAGTTACACAGAAGTATGCTTTTATGTAGGACCTCTTAGATTAGAAACAGCCATATTGTTTTACTATTTTACTCATACCTGTGTCTTCGTTCAGAGTTGCATAGGAAGTATTTACTGCTTGAGCTAAATGATTAACTTGGTAAACCGACCAACCTTCTCTTCACCCCTGGTTTAAAGCAGGAGATTACTGCTAGTTTTAAATTCTACAGGGCTGAGCTGTCCTATGAACTTGAGATAACCCGTCCTTTATTCCAAAAAAATAATTTAAAAAAAAAGCTGTCATGTAGCTTAACAATATTTATTAAAAGCACTAGCCTAATGCATGCATTTGTCATATGCAAACTACTTTTAAGAGTTCACGTGCTAAAACACACACAGTAAACGAGGTCACCATATGCACAAGCTTTTTTTTTTTTTAATCTTGCTATCCATATTTCATAGATGCTGTATAAGTGGCCTTTCTAAAATGCACGTGAGGTTCCCTGATGGTTGTTCCTCCTTTAGAGCATGTTAAAATGCTCTGAACTAATTGTATCATTATTTCATTTACAGACATGCAGGCAAAACAGAGCTATCATCCAGAATAAACTTTGTAATTACTCTCACAGCGTAATCAGATGAATAAAAAGAAACCGTAACTATTATTATTCATAATTCAGTCCCCACTTTACCTCCTGCTTCTTCATTAGACTGATTGAGTTCCTTCATATCTTCTACGTTTTCCATACTTTCCATTTCCTGGGATTTATTCAGATTACAGTCTGTCAAAACTTCCTGTCCTTCTGAAACAAGCAAATTGTTAAAAACAGTAACTATCAATGCTCCATTATTTCCAAGTTATTGCCTCTCAGTATCTGCAAACTCCCAATATTGTTTCCAGTACTCACAATGCTCTTCTTACAGATGCGCTTGCTGCAATTTCACTGAGTGGATTTGTTGCTGGAAATCATACACAAACTCTCACACAGAGTATGCACCTTTAAGTCCTGAGCTTTTTCTCAAATTTAACTATTCCGGATATTGTCCCAAATAAGAACAAGATAGCAATGACTTCGCAGATAACTCAATATGTTGTATCTATTCTACTAACTGCTGCTAGCAGGTAAGCAAACAAGCTCTTCAGAGCATGCAAGAGGAATTACAGCTCTACTTTGTTCATCAGGGGCAAAATATTATTCACTCTGGCCCCAGTCCCGGAAACTGCCACTTCAAATCCAACTGCACTTCTCAGCTTATTGCACATATATTTTGAAATATCAACATTATCAGAAAGTTTTCTGATGATCACTGTGGCAGCAGTACGTGCCAGTACTCCAAGCCTCTTTTCTCTGGAAGAAAGACAGATTTTTAACTATAGCAAAATTTATTTGGGTGATTTTTTTTCAAATAAAGCCTCTTTCATAAAATACATGATACAGACTAGTTCAACGGTATGCATATTTATTTAAATTTCAGATATATAATTTAAAAACACCCTGACATTTTCTGTGAACAATCTTGTGAATTTTTAATAAATCAAGCAATTTAAACAGTTGCTGTGAACTTGAACAGTTGGATAGTAAAATAAACAATGCTTCTCAAGCTAAGTATTACATTGGATCTGAAAGAGTTTTATTTTTTGATTAGCAAGAAAGTAAAGCACTTGTCTAACTCGCACAAAAGGTTTGTTTTCATATTTTCAGAAATGCAGTCAACCAAAAGAATCAAATTATTCTTGCTTCCCTAATCAAAACTTACAACTATACAGTGTTGGTTTTTTTTCTTTATTATCATTTTCCAATATTATACTGAACTTGAATTTTATTTCAATGCTAGAATTTACTTTTTGCCTTTAATACCTGTTATTCAGTGTCCTGGGAATCTAAAAAAGCTGCAAATCTTATATTTTTCTCCATTTAAAATGAAAGCTTTCAAGAGAGAGTAAAAGAATGGAACTTGAGCGGTGTAGTACCTGCAGCCATGGGCTGTTCCTGAGCATTACTTAGGTCCATACCAGCCTGTGAATCTGCAAGAGACACAGAAAAGAAATCTGAGTTGCTTAATATTTGTAGAGCTATTCATGGCATAGCTAGTAATCTAACAAATTCCTGGTTTCTTGACTAGAAGCAAAATTGAAAAAGCAAAATTCTCAAAGAAATTACTACCAAATAGTTATGTTCCATTGTACAACTTCCTTATATCTTGAGCACTGACTGTCATGTGTCCAAAAGATGGGTTAAGTATTATCTTCTAACTTCAAATACATGTATATATGTAATTTATTTACATGTTCCATTTAACTTCTCATTTTGCACCCTGTGAGCACAACATAGTGGTAGTAACTCTATGCGAAGTAAAGTTCTATAAAGCATGAAGTACCAGGTATTTCTGAATCCCTTTTTCAATAAAAAAAAAAAAAAAGGAAAGACCCTATAATCTTTACAAAATTTAGTTGGTCTAATTCCCACTTGGAAATTCTGGTAGGAATCATGCCACAGGAATTTAAAAAACTTTACTGCAGATGTGGCCTGGTTTCCAGAAGTGCTGAGCACTCAGCAAACCTCTCCGAAGTCAACGTAAGCTGCAGATCCCCCCCTCCAGTGCCCCCCTCCAGGGTGGCGACTCCAGCTGGGGACACAGCTGTGACCTGCCCGGATAAGTCTTTACTCAATGCCTTGCTGTCTTGAGATTTCACTGATAGCTGAGCTCATTTTCTTAACAGTGTCACAGCTACCTGCTTCCTTCCCCCTTTCTTTCCTCTCTCTCTTTTTCCTCTTTTTTTTTTTGCAGATCTGAAAATCTTTTACCATCTTTGTACATAAAAAAAGTCATAGCTGCAGGGACTCGTAAAATTCATTCCTGACAGTTACATAAGAGAAATGCATATACAGTGGCCGTGAGGTGTTAACCACTAGTGACATTTACCCCGTAATTATCTATCTTTACCACCACTACATATGGAACATTTTTGTGGTCTCCACAACGTCAAAGTATAAAGCTCTGTTAACTCTGCAGGAAAGAAATCTAGCATCAGATGGGGCTATCCAAAAACTGCATGAACAGAGCATGGACTGAAGTGTCCAACATAAAGGCAAACTCAGAGGAAAAAAAAAAAAAAGAAAGAAAGCAAAGAGAGATCTATCCCAAAAAAGTTTTGTTTTATTTTTAATGTTTGGTTTTATTGTCTCCTAAACACACACATTCTGCTCCTACAATGCATGTAGTACATTACCCTTAAGCATGCTCTTAAAAAAAGGAAAAAAAAAGGAAAAAAAGGAAAAAAAGCATGGAAGGATGGACCTAGCAATAATTCAAACCATCCAGCAGTAGCCTGAGCTCTTCAGGGCACAACTTCTGCCTGAAAACAAGCTGTTAAGCTATGAGCACTTAGGAAATGTGCCCTAAAATTAAATCAGGGCTCCTGTCCTTTCATGCAAATGTAGCATGAATGGAAGCTTTTCATTAAGTTTCTTTTATTAATGAGAATGTTGTCTTAACTTGTGTCATAAGCAAGGTCATGGAATTAAATAACAAGAAGTTCAAATATTTACTAAGTCAGAATTTAAAAGCTGTAACTATGGGGTTATTAGGTATTTTTATTTGTCTTTGTTTCATTTTATCATACCAGGAAGAGTGAAGTACAAAGAAGCAAATGGACCGATTTATATTGTGAATACTGATGGGGAAACACCAGTAAATACGTGGTACACAAACAAAATTCTCCCTGAATTGGTTTTAACCTTACATCAAAATAACACAGATACTTTAATTAAACAAATTCTTGCAACTGTGCAAATAATAAATCTTTAGGCAAGGCAATCAAACCCCCAATACTCTGTAATACTTGAACTTGATTTTAATTTCATTCAGAAATCATCTGCAGGAGCCCCATTTGGCTGGTAAAGCACCAAACTGGCCAAAGCCCTGGGATTTCACAAAAAGAGCGCACCCCGCACGGGTGGGGTGGGGGCATGCTTCAAGACTCGGCAGCAATTCTGCCTTCCAGGGGCGGGCAGAGGGTCTTGAAACCAAAACTTAGAGCCCCACAGAGGCTGTTTCACTTAAGAGAAATCCGCATCTGTTCCTGTATCAACAGATTGTTTCAAAAACCACCGCATTCACCAGGACACCTCCCCACCATGCAGCCACTCCACTAGGGATGCATCCGTGTCTGCAGCCTGCCAGGTGAATTGCACCAGCAGAAGCCTCTGCACATGGGGCTCGGTGCTACGCCCCTAGCAGCCAGCCCCCAGCTGCCCCCAGAGGATAACAGGCCAGCAAATGGCACTGCCTGAGCTCTGCTAGGAGCCCCTGGCAGGACCCACACAGCCAGTGCTCAGCCATGCATCTGTTTCATGCCGAGATTGTCTCTACATATTTATTTACATTTAAAACAGTACAAATTCCTGTCCGTGATGTGCTGCTGGGCAGTACAATCCTTCCAAAGTGAGCAGCCACATACCATATAATATTTATTTTCCATGGAGAAACATCCCAGTCTTTGTATCACTTTTAAGCCTCAACAGCCACTCATCTGACCCTGGCTGCTTTATGATACCAGTCCTAAGACGCTTCTCACAGTCTTAGTGGTCTCTCAATGCTTAACCTCAGGTCTCTTTCCCGAGTAAAATATTTTCAGCCAGATCCTTCACTGTGTCCTCCTAAGTGTGATAGAAGGAAAAGGTCTAAGTTGCTTCCATCCCTGGTTCTGTACAAAGACCACACTTCTACCGAATGCTCAGAAAAGCACAACACAGGAAATCACTTACTCAACGCGTTAGTCTTCCCAAGCTTCAAAGAGATCCACTGACTAGGGTGCATGGAAAGGAGATGCTTGTCCCGTGTGTGTCGCAGCTGACGCACAACGTTCGTGTACAAAGCAGAAGTAAAATTCATGTGCTTTTGAAACCAATCCTTAGTCATCCTGCATTCTGCGCCAATAGCCAGAGTGAGCAGAAATATTCAAATAGCTTGGTAAAGAAGCATTATGGCATTTCAATATGTAACTGTATTAATGTTTTATCCTGGTACTTGACCAGCTGATAGAAGTAGCGAAACTATCTACCTGTATTTTAACCAAAAAAAAGAACTGCAGGCAGCAGAAGTGGAAGTATGTCTTGAATTACTATAGCCTTATCTGTGTGCCTGCAAAGTGAAAACCAGGCCATTGCCTTTTTACTGCCAGCTGCATTTTTCAACCCAACAGCAGTGCAAAGGGGGCATCTTTTTAAATCCCGTATGCTATTAGCCCTTCTATCACAGCATATGGAGCAAACACAGCTAGTTTCCTCACCTTTGCACAGTCTTAAGAGGCAGAAGCAAGCCAAAATAAAACCACACCAGTCTTGGCCACGGCCTCAAGACCCTCACAGCCCGATCCTCACAGCTGGCAGCAGAGCCAGTGCCTTTGCTGGGGACAGCAGCAAGCCTCCGCCACCCCACTGTGTTCTTCACCTTCAGCCTACGTTATACTACTAAAGAGAGGAAAGCCATCTACTCCTGCCACTGAATGTCCTTCTTCAGCATTTACAGTCTCAACAGTTTTCTGAAAAAAAAGTGAGCCAAATAAACACTTTACCCCTGCAATACTACGGCCTCTAATACTTCTCTGCACTTAAGCACCATGCACTGTTTGAAATGACAGAGGCAGATTACATGCACACCTTATTTTGGGAAGAAAACCCAATCAGCAGCGTGCAAGTAAGGATAATATTTTGCTTGTACTGTAGCACTAACCCTCTGAAAACAGCACAGCATCTTCTAATAACTCAACGCGCTCATCCCAGCACAACAAATGGAAACGATAGTGAAGGGTCAGTTCTTGTTATCTTTGAGAAAATGAACCAGTCATAAGGAGATGCACCCAAGGAAAGGGAGCAGATCTTGGCTTACAGGACCCAGGTCTCAAACACCAACTCTTGCAAGCGCCTGTTAGCCAGTCAGCGACCCTACTGAGCATCCTCTCACTGAGCACAGACAGCCAAGGAAAGAAACATTGCCCCTTTTCCTCAGCGACAAATTTCCCACTGACTTCAGCACAACGAAGATTTTACCCAAGACCCAGAAAAACAGGGATACGTAGCAGTTATTGTGTCCAGAGGTAGTACAGCATAACGCCATCTTTTACACTAACTACATCCCTGAACCTAACAACTGTAGACGTTAACTGATCCTCAATCCCCACGTGCAGCACCAAAAACCAATGGATTACTTACACATTCACTTGTAAGCGTACCAAAATCAGGGAGATGGAAAGTGACTTCTTAAATTATTACAGTTGCAGAAACAAGCCCATTTTCTAACAGGACTAAAATTACCGACGCACCTGAAGAGCTTTCCTCTCCTGCAGCCATACACAGAGGTCCCAACTCGAGCAAGCAAGGCACGGAAGCTGCGTTGAGGAGTGCCGAACATCCAGCAGCCCCTTTCTTTCAGAGTATTAGCTGCAGCTCTCCAGCAGCGTTAACCTCAATTAAGCCAGATTCTACAGAAATTACTTAAATACAGACGTTTTAAAATCCTTTACCAAAGAAGAATATGCTTGTAAATAGACAGCTGCAACTAATTTCAAATAACCCCAAACCTCAAGTTACTGAGAGCCAGCGGACTCTAATCTCAAGCCTTTATAACAAGGAGTTAGATTAGTGCAGTAAGAACATCCACCTGTAGAGTAGGAAATCTAGTGATACTTTGGAAAGCTTTTTTGCCCGTTAAAAGAGATAATAATAATATTAATAATGATATTTTGCTTCTCTTCAAAAGCGAGCCACGCTGTAGCCCAAGATTAACTCACAACTTGCGTTTTGCTGGTCCTGAAAAGTCACACGCGTGCTTTACGAGGGCAAAGAAACCAATGCGCCATTGGATTCGTTAGAACCTCCAACACCAAGAGCCAATAAAGCTCGAAAACCCAGCTTTATCATCACACTGGCTGCTGAAATCAAGGGAGAGGGGAAAAAGAAGCCAAAAATAAAATAACAATTAAAAAGCCTCCTTCGCTTCCCGTGCGGGGAGACCTCAGCCCCAGAGGCTGCAGCCCTGGCGGGAGGCACCTCGGAGCCGCTCCTCACCTTCCATGCTCCGGCCGCCGCCGCTCCCGGTGTGCCGGGGCGAGGGGAGGCAGCCCCGGCAGCCTCGCCCCCTGCCGCCGCCCGAGGGCTCCGCCACATCCGCCCCGGGGCTCGGCGGGCCGAGAGCGGCGCCGGGCGGCGGGGAGCGGAGCCGCCGCGCGACCTCCCCGGGTCCCTCGGGGTTGTGTCCTCGGGTGGCTCCGTGTGCGGGGATCCCCCTGTTTTGGGGGCACTGCGATGCTTTGCTGCGCAGGGATTCGTCCCTCTGCCCTTTGGGATGTGCTTTTCCCCGCCGTTGGAGATGGCTCCACTGGTGATGGAGCATACTGGCAGGGTTGGGGCTGAATCACAGAATAGTCTAGGTTGGAAGAGACCTCCAAGATCACCGAGTCCAACCTCTGACCTAATGCTAACAAGTCTTCCACTAAACCATATCCCTAATGGCAACCTAACAAGGGGGATACTTCCCAGGTGCGTGCCTGTGTTCACAGCCAGAGGCTCTCACAGCTCCCCAGCCACCCATCCCATGCTACCCAACATCTGCCTCCAACTCACATCCCCATCTGCAAATCGATCAAACAAGGCCACGCAGCTTCCTCCTGCCTCAGGGGAAGCCATTTGACATCCCCTCCCGCTGAAGGGCCACCAGCGAGAGCAGCGGAGCCATCACCCACTGTCAGAAGCACTGCCTAGGAGCTTAGGGTTCTAGGGAGCTTTGTCTTCATGGTCTGCAGCAAGCACCAACACCCAAAACACTGCAGGAAAGCTGCTTACGATGACTTGGTTTAGGTCATTCAAAGGACAGTAGTTATTCATATGTAGAGTTTAACAGGGTGACATGGAGCTACTTCACGTTGGCAGACTTCTGACTCATTTCACAGAGCAGGGCAAAGCAGTCAGAGACTTTATTAGGACTGGTTTGGCAACGGCATGCTGTGATGCCCACACACATGAAAGAGTAACTTCTCCATGTAGTTTCCTTTGTGTGTAATTTGGCCTATTTCTGTTTACACACTGTGTAAGCATGGTAATGAACTCTCAAAACTGTTAAACAAGCACTGCTTTCTGTATGTTACTTGTTAATGGATTGCACTCTCCGGACTATATATTAAAGCTAGCTCACAAGAGAAGATGAATGATTCTGCAGCTTGATTGGCTTTTAAACAGCAGTGCTATTGCATTAAGAAAAACAGCTAACAAAAGTTTTGTTTCAATAAACTAAAGCAAAGATGGATTCCCCTCAGAGTACCCGGGGGATTGTTAAGTTATTGTTCTTGCACACCTAATAGCTGTCTGAAAGGAGGCTTGCTCCACACAAGGAAGCCTGAAGTGTGCCATGCCAACGCAGCATTCACTTCATATGCAAACTAAACAATAGTCAGGGCATTTTGATTCAGCAAAAGCCCGGGGTTATTACCAAGAAAAGGCCTCGAGATAATAGCTGGCCTAGATAGCAAATCAGAACAGAACATTCATGCAAGGTAGTCGGTACCTGGCATGCTTTGACATCAACACAGTTTGTGTTTGCAGCTTCAAACTCTGAGCCAAAGAAACAGCAGAGAGTGAAAAAGGGAAATAAACTCAAAATACTGCAGATAGCAGGCTTGCTGATGGCTTTCAGTATGACTAAGGCAGGTGTACTTCTGGACCCTTGGAGTTATTGCTGCATCTATTTACTAGTTTTCTACTTACTTTGTCACCATTGTGCTTTTTGCACAAAGAAAAAAAACACCAGCTCAGCTGTATTTTAAAATTGAGAAATGAGTGTTTGGGGGTAAGAAAACTGATGAAGGCTTAATGCATTTTATTCCCTTACTACATACCTTTTCCACAAAGGGATCCAGAAATCAGAAATAATACTAATGCAACTAGAGGATTTAGATGTTAATGAAGTGGCAAGTGAGATGGTGAACCAGCCTGATTGCTTGGAAGATACAGAAACCGAGTGTGAATGCAAATTACCATAGCTCTGGTGTGTGATAGTTAGAGACAAGATTCTCTTTGCATTGCATCAAGGACTGCTTCTTAAATTGGTGCTCTTCCACCACTTCTAAAAAAGTTTTTTATCATTATTTTTCCAGACATCTGCAATAACCAAGCCCTGTTCTCTACTATTGCAGACAACCCTGTATTCCCCTTCTAGAAGTATCCATGCCTGTTTAAGGTTTCTTGCTCCCTTAAGTTGTATGCAGGCCCTGGAATCTACTGCTTTGATGATCAGGAAACTTTTCATTTTCCAGCCCAGAATTATTCATGGATATTTTATCCTATTGCCAGGTTTGTCCTCTAATTTAAATTATTTTCCCTCAGCTACACTTATCATCTAACAATCACAGAATCAGTTATACCTCTTCCCTCTGCTTTTGTTTCACGGGCAGAAATCAAAAGAGCCTAAGCTTGTCAGCCCATCAAAAGCATCACCATGTTCATCATGGCCCTCCTTTGCATTATCCCCCATTTAGATCTTCCACATTAGAGACCATATTTGTGATCTGCATCTCAGAAAAACATCTCTCCAGAGCTCCAGATGACCCTGTGCTCCTAAGAAATCTCTCTACATGCTTCCTAGGATAAAGTATTTGCCTTTTTAATGATCAAATACCTATCCACACCATGAATAAGTTTACAATAAATATTTTCCCCCTTATCTGACATTATCTTCCCCCTAGGCAAGGGAGAAGCAACTATTAGCACAAGTACCAGGTAACAAAAGCATGACTTCACATTCTGTCCTATAGAACCTACCATTAACATGTCCTTCAAACTAACTTGGTTTTGTTTTTCCTGAGGTTTACAAACCTGTAATGACAATTTATCAGTCTAACTTAAAAATATCACACCCCGAAAGGAATGACTCATTTGACTAAAGATTCAGACCAGGAGCCTAAGTTTATAAAGACTGAAGAATGCAGAAAGTTCTTCATAGTAAAGATACTCCTTTATAACAGTTAACAAGCCAGGTAGTGAAGGGCTGTGTAGGACAGTTACATGACAGTAGGGTAAAAACATCCTTAGGAAGAGAGAATGTTCAGACAAAAATATGACTAGCTCATAGCAGGCACGTTAAAAACTGAATCATTGTGCTTATACAGCACAAGCGTGAAATGTTAACTTTGAGTAAAACTGAGAACATTCAACACACGGGAACGTTGGATCTTTTGAGGTGGTCCTAGCTATAAACTATGCAGCAGCTCAAAGAAATTAAGAATGAAAACCCTGACATAGTTATTATGCCTTAAAGAACCAGCTGAGAGTTCATATGTCGGTCGGTCTAATGAAGAACGAAGCGTAGTCACTCCCCTGCAAAGGGAGAAGTGAAATGGTTAAGCAGTGCATGCATTTAGTAGGGCAAGGAGCCTTGCTAGACATAAAGTTAAGGGGACACTATTTTCAGTTAAGACCAGGCTTGAGTAGAAGTATTTTCCATTAATAATTTGAGATCTTTTTTCACATTTTCATGTTTTAATAAATACAATTTGTAACTTAAATGCTTTTCTACACAAAAGCATTAAATCAAACTTTTACAGCTAGTTATCTATAAAAATAGCTATAATTCCTGTGTTGGCTGGTTCCTCATTTGTTAGGCAAATACTGTTACATCATTTTCAGACATTGGCATGATCAGGGGCTGCACCACAAGTGCAATTTAGCTAATTACCAGAGGCTTGGCCACAGTTCTTGATCTTGAGCATCTCACAGTGTGCAGAGTGGTCTAATGCAGGTACCCTCCTCACCCTAGCAGGGCTGTTTCCCAAATATTTTTATATGCATTCAAGAAACTCAGTATTTCTCCTTCTAGTTTAGAAGTCATAAGCAAGTCTTACAAAACACATAACTGACTCTGAAAACCACCATGTACTTCAATAATATGCCATCCGGCTGTTTTCGAGCCAACAGGATATGCCCAGATCTTATTTTCAGTCTTTCTCACGGCGACTGGCAGGAATATTTTTTGCTTTTAAGCTGAAAGCAGACATCCCACAATGACTCGCTCCAGAAACCAGCAGGTGAAGGCGGCCCTGGCATGCAAGCCGTGCAGTTAGCTCCTCAGAGCTGGCAGCGCTGGAACCGTGTGTGGAGCAGGAGATGGCAGCCGGGGCGCCCCTGTGGTTACGGGGCCGACCACAGCCAGACCTGAAGCTGTTCCCCCCACATAGTTTCCTATCATAACCCACACAGCTGGAAACACCACCTTGAGTCAAAAATAAATTTTGCTGCATGCAGTGGAAGGGCGACACGGTGGCTTCTCCCAGGAGGGGGGTGGCTGGCACCCAGGGAGCAGCGCTGTCCTTTGCCTCCGAGCACCCCACAGGCTTTAGGGGCGCCTGTGAAACAAACAGGAAAAAAAAAAAAAAAAAAAAAAAACCACCCAAAAAGTGCAGGGTGTGGGTGGGGAAGGAAAGAGGCAGCTGCGTGTGGGGCTGGGGACCCCACCTTCCTGTCAGGAGGCTCCGCAGAAACAAGCGGTGGCCCCAAGGAGAGGAAAGGGTGGGGGGCAGGCAGAAAGGGCCGTTGGCACCCCCAGCCGTTGGCCTCAATGGGACGGCCGTTGGTGCGGGGGCAGCATGGCGAGGGGCGGCGGGAGGCCGTGCTCCCCCCCACGAGGCCTCCTAGGGATGGCAGTGGTGGTGGCGGCAGCAGCAGGTTGGGGTGTCCTAGCTAGAGGTACCAAAAGACCCGCAGTGGTGGGCCAACCCCAGGCATGGATCTCCTTAGGGGGCTGCTGCAGGGTCTGGTGGTACCAAGGGATGGGGGCAGTGCTGCTGGGTGAGCAGGCTGTCATGGCCTGCAAGACCAACCTTCAGCTCTTGATAAAGGCCATGAGGTGGCAAGGGGGGGACGGTAGCAGTGCCATTTCAACCCCTCAGCCTGACTCCAGGCAGGCAGCAGTCAAGCAGGGCAGTCCTGGTCTGCCACCGCAGCCTCAAAGAGCCTCAGCAGTCAGGATGAGTGATAGAAATACTGCCATAGTGGTCTGTGGGGGGGTCTCTCATACAACCCCTCATGCTCAGGCATCTGCCTGCTGTTTCCCAAAAGGCAGAGGCTCACAGTTGTTTGAAAACCCAACACCAACCCACAGTCACCATGTTGCACCCCTCCTGCTTCCCAAGGCTCTCACAGGGCCATTGCAAAGAGCCTTAGCTTTCTGGTTGGATTTTTATAGCTTTTTTTTTTTTTTTTTTTTTGGTAAAGTGATTGGCTCAGCTAGCCTGGAATACTGTATTAAAACAGATTCACAGCCTGGGCACTAAAGCAGCAGAAAGGGGCAAACCAGCAACAAGTGGGAGTCATGTTTTGAAAAGGGGAAGAAGGGAAGCAGCAGAAATTTGCTAGGACTAAATAAATGGCTAAGAATCATGCATTTAGATTTCGCCATTTAATATTCTAAGTCCTTTTTCCTACAGCAAGTGCTGTACCTGAAGAAGAGCTACGTTCTGTTGACTTAATTCAAAATAATTATATTTATGCTGACACAAAACATGAAGGTAAATTTGTCAGATTATAAATATATTTAGGTCTTACTAGACTTTTGAAATGCCATTTAAGTACAGTGGTCATTATGTAAACAATGCTATGCATGGAAGTGATGCAACCAGTCTTCACTAAGCTTACTGCTGGAGGCTCCGGAATACGGTTGACAGCATACATTAGCGAGATGGTGCAGGCTGAGAAATACACTTGCCCTGTGGTGCACTCGCAGAAGATGTCATGTCTACACAAGAGTTGCCTGCTCAGCTACTCAAACCCAAGCTCGAAATCTGGTGCTGGGACCCTGCAGCCTGGTCTGGTGGTTTCTGCTACCCGCAGTCAGCACCCACCGCCCTGTGGACAGTTCCAGCTGTTAATAACAGCAAGCAGAGGCATGACCAGCCTCGTTCTCATTAGTCCCAACAGGAAAAATTAGCTTAACATTACATTAAGTATAGCTTTGAAGTACTTTGTCATTTCATTACGTGTAATTTACCTTATTCTCTTGTGTTGCAGTTAACGTGTATGTTAAAGTATTTACAAATAGCCCATTTCTGGTATGCATGGATTTGTCTCTTTCTCAGGAAGAAATAATAGATCCCAAGTACTCGTGGATTGGTCCAGATGGAAAAAACTTAGAAGGTTAGTTACTTTTTTTCTGACTACAAAGAATTTCCACTCTTCCTGCCTTCGCCATTTTTTCCAAGTTACCGATAGAACAGGCTTTTTGCAGTACTTCTACTCAAACTTACAAACAGCCTATGCCTCTTGGGGTGGGGTCAGAAATCAGGAAAATATGCTGAGATAGAAAACTAATTTCTCTATTTACAAGGGGAAAAGTTGACCTCAAATGGCTAAATAAGTTCCCATGCATGAAATCACGTATTTTCCTTGTTTCTGTTGATGCTACCCTGCAGTAGTGTGGTGGGTCTAAACAGTCACGTGGCCATTTATCAGATTTTTCCACAAACCCCGACAGACTACATTTCCTTTCTCCCTCTAAAACTATAAAATGCTTGAGATAAAAGCAAACTTGCAGCAAGTCTAAGAGGTCAAGTTTTAGACTGTTTCAGACTAACACAAATCAGTGTGTCATTATGTACTAAAAGCCATATCTTTAAGTGTTTAAAATGAGCAGAGCATCAAAAACCAAGTATTTCCAGTGAACAATTATTTCCTGTTTCTATTCTAGGGCAAATACATGCGAATCTTACAGAAACTGGAAAGTTGATGTTGATGGGTTTTAAGGAGTCCATGTCTGGAGCCTACACTTGCACTCTTTCTCACAGAATCATAGAAACTATGACACAAGAAGAAGTCGACGTGTTTGAGACATATAAGTTTATGTTATACGGTAAGATTACTTGCTTACTAGTAAGCTAATGCACATAGCCTTTGCAGTTTGGTGTGTTTATAACAGGCGTGTTTATTTCAAGGCTTGATAGAGATTGTTAACATTCTATACCAGAAGAGAAATGTGTATATTGTCAAATATCTTTCCAGTTTGGGAAAGAGTTTAAATGACTGCTATCAAGAACATACGGCAACTCAAAGAATAAAATAACCCCTACCTTCAACAAGAAACAAGTGAACTATTTGTAATTCCAGTGTTACCCAAGATCTGAAAAGAAAGCTCAGGTCTGAGCGCAGTCTCCTACACGAGAGATTACCATACTGAGCCTAATGCCGATGCAGAATGAGCTTGAGCAGTACACTCAAGCCTTCCTCCACCCTTTGTAACCACTGCTCACCAACATCGCCTCACCACCCACAAAATAACGTCTCCGAAATGCTCAAAAACACTAATCTTTTTCAATCATTTTTAAAACATTCCCTCCCACACCTTAGCTGCGTAGTGTTTTTGCATCAACCCAATCCGTTTCAGTAACACGGCTTCATAGTAAAATAAATACAGAACTAGCGTATCTACTTCCCCCTTTTTTGTTTCAATGTGTAGGAGCAGAGCCTTGTAACACAAGCACAAATTCCTGTATATTTCAGACTAAAATGTCTCTTACTGTTTGAGTCAGCTACAACAAGGATAAGTTTGTTCTGCTTTGGTTAATGAGTAAACTATTTACTTGTTTACTTTCAAATAAGTGCCTGTATTTCTAATACAAAGTACACTGATATAGAAGATAAGGCACTCTACAAGATGGAGTGATTACACTGCCGAACTCATACACAAACTATTTTCTTAAAAGCATACAGGGAAGCTGACCACGCATACCAGATATCTGTTCGCTTTACTACAAAGGGATGTGAGCTAGCAGCTAATGCCCAGTTCTTTGAGGAACTGAAGAAAATCTTAGACAACATAATTTCTGACCTGACATGCCACATCACAGAGTCATCGCAGAAATGCCATTCCATCAGGATACCAAACCAACGCGTCCTGCATGAGCTCTTCATTACTTTTCAAGGTAACATATTTCAGCATTTGTTTGGGAGTGATCATTTCTATTTATAAATAACCTGGATGTACTACAAACATCTGAAAAATATTAAAATCAAGCATACCTGCAGAAGTTGCTGCCCTTTATTTGCGATCCCTGTATTTTTTCTTACTAGCCCACAGATGGAGCTAAAATGCAGTTCATATGCTGAATACGTAGTACTGTACTTAACAGCCTTAGCAAGGAACAATCCTTTTCAAGGTGCTTGGTTTGAAACAGTTATCAGAATGAAACAATTGAATAATGTGATTTTTCACTGATATAATTGTAGAAGGAAAATGGCCTATTGTTTTTCATTAGTTGATTTTTAATAAGCCTGTGACCTACGTGGTTTTGCTTGATTCTAGGAAACTGCACAGAGGTAAAAAGCCAGAGCTTCACAGTTCCCTTATGGTAACACTGATGTGGCTGTATTGCCTTGCAGAAGAGGTTAAATCAGCCCTGATGGCTGCCCTTAGATGTTTTTATCGCCACGTAAGGGAAATTATTCAGTAATGCTTTGACCATATTTTCTCCCGTATCTGTTCTCATCACGTGCCAAGCAGAACCACCCAACGACTTACAGAACAGCTTGGTGGCCGTTTTTCCCTCAGCAAAGTCCAGGGGTGCTTGGAACAAAGTGGGGACCCAAAGCTTTGAAGTTTTCCTGCAACTTCAGTCCTCTCTGTACTGAGTGAGGGTGCTATGTGAGAGTTTAGTTCCTTTCTCCTCACATCTCAGCCTGTTCCCCCTGTTATTTTATTGGTTGACTTCTCACTCTTACTGGAAGAGCACAATTTAAGTAACTGGTAGAAACCACCAGGACCATCCCCCCTCCCTTTTATCAGTGACTCATTTTTCACAATCTTAGTACACCAAGTAAAAAACTTTTTTGGAAACACTATCTTATCTAGAGATTGTGACAGGAAAAAAAAATCACCATTCTCCACAAATTAGAGAGGATGAAATAAATTGCTGAAGCATTCAGTGAAGAATTTTTATTTTTTTTTTTTTTTTCCCCCCCTGAAATGAACCTGAAGATAGCTGCTGTAAGTTCACCAATACATCCTTAAATACAGACGTGAATGTGTGTCTCTTTTCCCCACCAATAGTTAATCCTTTTGCACCCGGATGGGAAGAAGTTTGCCAACAGGTTCCTTATGACTGTGAAGATGCAACAAACATGAAAGTCCAAGAGGTTCTGTGTCAGCCACCCTTGTCTTCTCCGCATGTTTAACACAAATTCCTGCCTTAGCATCTACAGATTTGACTGGTAGTAATCCAGCCTCCCCCAGATTTTATGGGATTAATATTGTTGTAAGAGATGATTCATAAAGCTCAGATAATTAAGTTCAGAATGGAAAATTGTTTTAAAGGTCAAATTGATCCACACCAAAAAAAAAAGAGCCAGACTTACTGTTCCCATTATACTACCTCAAAAATAAGGAATCAAATATAAACATTTATGTTAGTACATTAAACTTCCAGATCTTTAAATTAAATCTTTGATTTATGGCTCAGTTAAGGGAATATAATTTAAAATAAACCTACTGTAGCCAGTTTCTGAGATCTGTTATCTGTGGCTTCTTATTGCTAGTATATTACATCCCACACTGCTCTGATCCCAGGCCCTCTGAAGCCAAAGGAAAACTCCCAATCAATTGACAGCCTAGGGAGGGGGGGGAAACACCATGAGGTATTTACTGACATTGTTAATCAAAAACAAAACTGACTATTTTCTTTATTCTTCCAATGTTTCTGAATTCCAGGCAAGAGATCGGATTGGAGAGTTTTTCAGTAGGCAGACATATGCTTTGAAGCATGAGTTTCAAACTGCCCCTACAATACACTACGTGGACAACAGCTTCTCAGTTACCAACGTTGACAGCTGTCGACCAGGTTTTGGGAAAAATGATATCACCCACCAGAACTGCGCTGGCTGCTGTGGTAAATAAAGATACATTATTTACATATTGCACATCAGCCCTGATCACAGCCCTCTCTGAAAACATCAGAAGTCAGGATATTTCCATTCGCCTTTTGGGAAGACATCCCTTCCCATCAGATTTTTTTTAGAAGGGCTGGGGAAGGGCTGGCTCTGCCTGCAGCACCTGTGGGATCCTGCTGACGGGCTGGCCCCACTGAGGCAGTGGGGAGCTGACAAACTGTTCTCTTTGCAGTGGTTTGCGAGCCCGGAACATACAGTCCTAACAACAAAGTCACCTGCCACATTTGTACCAGGCCTCACGTCGAGAAGTACGGAGCAACATTTTGCTAATAAACATACAACAGAAATTGGAAAACTGAAGAGAAGCTATGAAAGCACTATTTTTTTGTGATGCACTTTTCATTTTTAGCTACCAGTTCTGAAATCCTACATTAATTTTTGAATGATAGCCAAACTCCCTCATTCACGCACCCCGACATTTTCTGTATTCAGGGAACACTCATAAAAGTGATGCATAAAATGAAGCCTTCACGCAACATAAAGCAACTTTTTTTAAAAAAAAGAGGCAGTTTGTCACATGGCTGTGGGTGCAAGGAGTCCATTTCTTGGTGGTGACACCAGACAAGCCTCATCTTTTTGCTGCAGTTTACCCAGAGATCATTAAGGAGCTACAAACAACTCAGGGAGTGGTGGCAGAGCTGCAGCGGAGTTACAAGCCATAGTGACATGTGACAGAATCTGTGTTAATACCTGGGAGAAATTACTCAGAAGTAGTAAGCAGAAGTAGTTTTAATCTTCGTGATTTAAAAACATAAATGCTCTTTCCTCTGTATTTTGCTGTTTCTTTCTTTGTGCCCCAAACGCCGCAGCCTGCCCAGCACAGAACCATTCCATGCGCTGGGAGCAGCCACGGCTCCACGCAGGGCTTTCCGTGCTGCAGCCACCAGTGGGAGCCCTGCACGGGGAGTGTGGAGCAAGACCGAGTCCCCCAAACCAGGGGGTTACCACCAAGTCCTGCAGCCCAGCCAGAAGCAAGGACTCTGCTTTTGTGGCTCACCTTGCCCACATCCCAGGGAAGGAAGCAGGGAGGCTGCTGAGCCTTCTCTGCCTGTTTGCTGCTGCATCTTCTCCTCCACTGAGCAAACATGAGTGGCACAGCTCTGCTGGCCCCAGGAGTGTGTTGGACAGGATTATCCATCCCCTTACGGCAGCTGTGAGCTCCCAAGTTCACCAGGCCAGTAACAAGTCGAGATACAAATTGCCAAGCACTGAGATAACAGCAGGAAAGCTCTCTTCCCAGAAGAGACTTACTCTGATCTGCTCCTGAAGGTTAGCTGCTGTAGCTGCAGCAGTCAATCACTTTGCTCACAAAGCAGCATTACCAAAGGTTCTGTTTTGTGCTTTGCTGCTTTCAAGAGCATCACAAGTAACACTGCCTTCTTACCCATCCCTTCTGCGGCTTCTGAGCCGCAGCAGAGTTACAAGAACAGGCTTTTACAACTTGTCTTTAAGCTTCGTAAGCTGCTCCCTGCCAGAGCTGTTGCCTTCCAGACTCCTCAGTCACTCTGTCGAGGGGCACAAGAGAACTTCCCCTCCTTCCCCTCTCACTCCAGGGGCAGCCAAACAACCATCTCTGTCCCATCTGAGGCCTCCTGTGCACAGGGGATGCAGCCCCCCAGGACCAAACTGAAGGGGACCCTGCACCCCACTGCCTGTGCACGCACACACCCAGCCCTGGAAAGCCCTGTCCAGCTTCCCACAGAGCAATTCCTCTCCTTTTTGTGCTGTGTAGTAGTAAGTCAAGCAAAAGAACACCTCCCACTCAGTAACCGCAACTTCTTATGGCATCTAGAAATTCCTTGGTGGGTACTCATCCAAAAATCGACCAGATTCAACCCAGTTAAACTTATCCATTTTGACAGCAACACAGCAGGAGACGGCATGGGCACAGACCACGCTCCGAGCTTTTCAGAATCATTACTTATTAAATACTGACGAATAAAATGTACTGTAACGAGCATTTAAACTGCCTGTAGGCTGATTATCTCAGCCGCCAACTGGACACTCTGTGCACCGCTCAGGCTTATACAGATTAAGCAGAAGGGCTCTGCGACTGTTCCCTGTGTTCCTTGGCCTAAATCACAACAGAGCATTTCACAGAGGAATGCCACATACATAAATTATTATGGGGAAAAAAGCAGTAAGTAGGCACTGAGCGTAATGGCTAGTGAGTCACAAATGAGCACTTGCTGCCTCCTCCTTCTCTTAAAAAATGCAGTTACAGAAAGCTCTTGTAGTGCTTCGGGTTTTCAGTGGGCTTTTAAAATGTGGAAAAATAGGTCAAACATTTCCATATCATATTGCAGAGGGGTTTGCCATTAATCCCATGCAGACTTTCAAAAGGGAGGGATGCAAAGCAGCTTCTCCCCTGCCTGTTGTGGACACGAGTTCTCCCCATCCATGGGAACTTCCCCCATTGCTGCCTGAGACAACCCAAAAGGCAGCTGCTGCTTTTATTTTTGGCACAGCATTGCTTGGAGCTCCAGCCCTTTCCTTCTCCCAAGCTGAAGGATCACCATCGCACTTCAAACTTTACAAATCACTATAACCAGCTCTTGCTTAGCCTGACCTTTACTTTTACAGTCCCAAGCCACAACAGCCCACGAGGAGCATTACAGTCATGGTCACCACTAAGTTCTCCTTTCACCCTGCTCCTTTTTTTGTATGCCTTCCCCCCCCCCAACACAGTACTTTTGGTACAGATACCCCCAGGTAAGCGGCTGCCCCAGGCACTGCGAGCCTCAGCCTGCCCCCAAGCACGAGGCTTTCCGTAAAGGAACACGTCACGTGTGGCGACGAATTCTCGCAAATAAATAGAATTGAAAACTTCCTGCCCCCCTTTCTCAGCACAGACCTCCAACAACTCAGCCTCGCACCCAGGCAGCCGCCGGCAGCGCTTTGAAGCCTCTGAATGACAAAACCCAACCTGCTGCCTGCAAGCCGCAGCCTGTTGTGCCGGTGTCAGAGCTGCATTTTCCCAGCCTGGAACAAACCACTTGAGAAGCACTTCACAAACACATGTTCGAGCACTCACTGCAGAGCCGCTACGCCAGCTAGCGGGTTATAGCACGGAGCTGGGACCGTGTCTGCCAGGGTAACAGCGGCATCACCGCACCGGTGCGAAGGTCTCCTGCCTCCCACAGTGCCTCTATTAACCTGTACGTGAGCTGGAGGAGAGCTGGAAGAGGAGCAGGAGAGGCTGCAGCTGCCCAAGGCTCATAGCACACCCCCATGCAGCAAGGAAGCAGCAGCCCCTGCTCATCTGGTTATAAGGAGAGGACAAAAAGCTCCACCTGGGGCAGGAGGGCACGGGGATGGGGCTGATCCAGGGCACCTGGTGTTGAGCCAGGGCACCTGGTGCTGCAACGCAGCATCTCCCATCTGGGAGAAGGGCTTTGCAGGGGGGGCAAACACTGAGGGCAGTGCTTGGAGGGGGCAAAAGGGCTCCTGCTGTGAGCTGCTTCACTGTGAAGCAGCTTGGAAAAGCACCAGGGTGTCCCTTCTGTCCCCAGTAGCCCCAGCTGGTCCCGTGGGTGTGCTGGGCTTAGATTTGGGGCTCCAAGAGGGCACGTGCTGGGGGCGTGAAGCCCCCCTGTAGCTTTGGTCCCGGGGGGACAGGGGGTGCAGCACATAAGTGGGGCTGAGTCCAAGCCAGCGGCCAGGAGCTGGTGTGAAATGCAAAGTGTGTTTAGGTACGGCAGCCCCGTTAAGTTCCTCGGTGGGACCAATCATTTATAGAAAATTAAGCATATTTTCAAGTGCTCTGCTGAACTGGAAAAAAATAAAAAATAAAAAATAAAAGGAGCAAGTGCTGCTTTCTGGCACCTAAACCCTGGCCTGGACCAAGGCTGGGGGAAGGATGGCAGGAACCCCACGGGTGGGACAGACAAATGGACATGAGGGGCAGCCCCGGCCTGTAGGCACAGGCATCCACGCATCCCACCCGGGAGAAGCGAGCCTGGGAAGGTGACGGGGACGGCTCTGCAGAGCTCCAGGCTGTCTGTCACTGCCATCCCCAGGCATAATCCCCCCCAGAGCTCCCCAAAACCTCCCCAAAACCTCCCCAGTGATCAGAGCCTGGCGCCGGCCCCTGCCTGGCAGCACGTGAGGGATGGGGAAAAAGCAGAAGCAAGTCCAGGGGGGCGAAACACTGAGCCTGTGACAACCTGCACGGCCGGGCAGAGCTGTCGTGATCCTTAGCTCTGCTTCGCTCTCCCATCCCCTGAAATTAAATTTCCTCTTGCAGAAGTCCAGTGACCACATTTTATGCACAGCACCAGTCCTGTAACAGGCAGCATCACAGGATTAATGAGTCCTTTGCAGGCAGTGAATAAGTATGATTCATTATTGGCAGCAATGCCACTGTAAATGGATTTTTTGTGGTGAAAATAAATAAATAAGCCTACGTAACTGAAGGGCCGTTGATGAAGTGTAGGCCAGTTTTAATCACAGTGTAATTGCTGCCATCAGTTCTAATTATTTATAAATATTTTTATAATTGTGGAAATTAAACAATTAGACATCCTTCCTTCCCTCTTCAAAATCTAATCATTTAAAAGTTCAGGATGCGGTCTGGGGCCGGGTGCACTGAACACACCTCTCGCACAGACCAAAACAGAATTGTTTTACCGTTCTCCTAAAACGTCTGTCCTGCAAAACAAAACGGGCACGGATCCTCCTCCACCCGTGGGAGCAGAAAGCCCCCGGCAGCCCCAAGAGAGGCCGAGGTGCCCCGGGAGTTCATAACAAAGATATAAGCGCGCGATGAAACGGCGCAGAAGGAGGTCGTGCTGCTAATTCGCTCGTTACTGATCCCAGCAGATAAATCTACGGCGTGTCGGGGAAGAAATTACCCAGAAATGCGGTATTAAAATGGATGGGTTTACTGCCTCGATAAAAAGACAAGCATTTCACAGAGCGCTGGGGGCGAAGGCCCAGACCTCGTCCTGGCCCTTTCTGACCCGTCCCAGCCCCGCTCGGCCGCGGGCACCTCCTGGCTCCCTCCCTGATCCCTGTTTCTCTTCTCTCCCCCTTCCTTGCAACACCCGAGTGAATACCCAGCACTACCAGGGGCATAAATTCCACGCCGTTCAGTCCGTCCTAGGACAAGTTCTCTTCCCGATGCTTATTGCAGATTTTTATATATTTTCCTCCCTGTCCACCCGCATGGCCCAGCAGCTCCTCCATTGATCTGCTGCTCCCGCACCCCAGCCTCCTTCCCCGCGTGCCGGGGGCTGAGCTGGTTACAAACAGCAAAACGAAATCCTCTCCTTGGTTCCTTGGCAGCTTCGCACCTCCTCGCCCCCTGCCCCTCCTGGAAATTTCCTCCCTGGCTGGCTGCAGGTGACGTTTCCAGGTTTTCTGCTGCAGGGGTGAGGAACGCTGCCTTCCCTCCCCTGGTTGTGCAGGGGACGCTGCTTCTGCAGCCTTGCAGCCGGCAGGACCCAAAGCGCATTTAATGAAGCTTTAAAATCAATAGCACGGGTGCGGGAGGCACTTCCCACCGGTGGAGGATTGCCGGTGCTGTGCTGCCACTGTGATCCACCTCCTTCCCCCTGTGCTCATTAGTGTCAGCTGTAACGAGCCTGGTGTTTCCCATCCTAACAGCACCTCGGAGCCAGGGAGATGCGAAGGGGCCGCGGTCCCCTCCTGGCTGACTCAAGGCACGGTGCGGCTCGGGGACACCGCCGGGGGCTTGGTGCTACCCAGACCCATGGGAGGGGGGCACCAGCAGGACCGCGGGGAGCCACAGCCCCCTGCCCAGCTGCTCGTGGGGCACAGGAGGGGGCTCCCCAGGGAGCGGGGGCCGCCATCTGCTCGGGATTGCAGGCTCTGCGGGCTGTCACGGCTGCGCCGCGTCTGGAGGCAGCCAAGTGACAGCGAAGGTCACCGTCCCGCGAGTGGGAGCTGTCGCTCCGCGTTAGGGCCTGGATTTCACCCTCCGTCACACCAATTCTCGGCGTGAGCCGGGTGGGGAGAGCTGCCGGTGAGCTGGCACCGGGACCTGGTGGCTGCGGGCATGGGGAAGGGCTCGTGTGTCCCCCAGCCACCGCGGTCGCTGTCCCTTGTGCCACACGATGGCCCCGGTCTGGTGGGGTCAGGAGGGCAGGGAGCAAAGCGGGGCTCTGACGGCTGCAGCTTGGGGATGAGCACAGCCCAGGGCACGTGGCGGTGACCTGAGCCGCAGGAACTGAGCGGTGGCGCCTTCATTAATTCAAGGTGTAGGTTGGGTTACCGGGAGGCCGGGGTGTCCGGTTTCTGCAAGCTCCAGGCATGGCTGGGCACAGCTCTGGGCAGACACCGGGTGCTGCGGGTGTCCTTGGCCCTTCCTTGTGGCAGGGGTGTCACCAGGGGGGCCCCGGCACGAGGCGCTGCGGAAGAACCCACGCAACGACGCGACGCACAACCACCACGCGCCAGCCACGGGCTCCAAAGTAAAAGCCAATTTATTGTATAAAGTAAGAACATGAAAGGTCCCTTAAACAAAACACATATTGGGTCAGACGGTCCCGGCGGTGCCCCCACCCCGCTGTGCAAGCAGACACCTGGGGGTGCCCGCGGGGGCTCGGTCCGGTTCCCCCCAGCCCCTTTCCTCCGCCGTGGGGAGGGGGCAGTGGCCGCACAGGTTGGGGCTGGGCCGGGGGCGTTTGTGCGTCACGGGGCTGCGCTGGGGATGTAGGCACTTGTGGGAGGGCGCGGGCACCGCTCCCTCCGCCAGCCCCGGCCGCGGGAGGGACAGGAGCGGAGCGGGGACCCCGATCCCTGCCGTCCCCCGGACGCACCGCGCAGCCGGGGCTGGGATCCAGCAATAAAAAGCCCCCGCTGCTCCGGGGCGGGTGCTGCCAGAGGATGTTCAAGCAGCTTTGGTTGGTGCTCTTGGTGAGTTAAGGCAGTTTAGCTTCAGTTGGTTTAAAAAAGGGCAAAACCAGCAAAAATATCAGCTCTCAGGGGCCAGAAGGGTCCGGGTCTGGTCTGGCTTTGCTCCGAGGCTCCGCTTGGACCCTGCACGCCCCGAGGTGGGAGCGGAGCCGAACGCAGCCGGGCGCACGCGGGGGCAGCCACGGCAGCGCGGTGCCTCTGGCCCATCTCTACCTACCAAAACCAGGAACCTGCAGCCCAATCCGGGAAGTGTCAAAAAGGGACATTGGGGCTTTTTAGGGTGAGGGGAGATTCAGGCTCCTGCCAGCGGCACGGGAAGCGGGGAGCAGGCGGATAAGCAGCCGCCTCGTCCCCGTCCCAGCGCCGTCACAGTGACCGGTCGCAGCCGTGTGAGTCCTTGAGTAAGAGGCGGGAGCCACGGTGGTGGTGGTGGTGCCACTGGGCTGGAAGCCCTGACCCGCGTGGTCCCTGGGGAGCACCGAGGGGGAACCCGCTCCCCCCATGCCTTCGGCCCCTTCCATCTCCAAGCGGGGGACCCCCTGCTGCGGGACCCCGCACCCCTCACTCCACCCGGGAAGGGCTGGGGAGCAGCGAGGGCAGAGAGGGGAGATGGGGCCGCAGCGCCCAAGCGCGAGGGACAGGAGCTGGGGCAAACCCATGCCCGCCCCTCGCTTTTCCCCATCGCTGCGTCCCCCTGTCCCCTGTCCGTCGGTCCCGCCGGGCTGCAGCTCCGAGCCCAGCCCGCGTCCTCCCGGGCAGGCAGCCAGGTGCCCTGTGCCGCTGGGAACATCCCTCGGGCAGCAGAGGGTAAGCCGGAGGGATTAAAACACTGATTTCGTTAATGCCCCAGGGGATCTCTGCAAAGGAAATAAAAAAGTTTGGAATGAAGTCCGAATGTCCAGGTTAGTCAGAATGACAGCCGTGCGGTGGGGGCATACTGGGGGGTCTCCCCGCTCGCCGTGCAGCGGGGGTACGCCGGGGGTCTCCCCGCTCGCCACGTGCTTGTTGCCAATAACCACTGCCCACTGCAGCCGCGTCCCCTCACCATACCCGACCCCAGTGCTCGCATTGCTGCGGGCGGCCACAGCTGCCCCAGCCAGACACCGATTCCCCCAGAACAAAACAAAGCACGGCGATTTCTGCACGGTGACAGCAGCTGGAAACATCCCCGGCCAGCCCCGGGCCCCGCGGGTCCCTCACACCACGGTGCTGATGGTGGACGACTCCTCCGAGCGCCGCTGCTTGCTGGGCAAGGACTTGAGATACTCGAGGTGCCGCCGGGCGTCCTCCTGGTTCTGCCGCACGTAGTAGACCAGGTAGGAGATCACCATGGCGAACCAGCCGAACATGGTGACCAGCATGGCGATGTCCGTGGTCTTTTTGTACATGTTGCAGAAGTCCGTGTCCGCGATCACCTGCAGGAAGGCTTTGCCGACGTGCTCCTCCTGCACGGAGGAGTCGCAGACGATGCCGCCTGAGGAGCCGGCCGCCAGCTCCACCGTGCGGATCAGCTCCTGCAGCCGGCAGTCGCACAGCCAAGGGTTGTTGGAGAGGTTGACCTTGGCCTTCAGGTTGCTGAAGGCGTCCTTGCTGACCGACACCAGCCTGTTGGAAGACAAGTCCAGGGAGTGCAGGTGGTCGCCCAGGCCGCGGAAAGCCCCGCTCTCGACGCCGGCGATGGCGTTGTGGGACAGGTCCAGCTCCAGCAGCAGCGGCAGGTCCCGAAAGGCGTCGCGGGGCAGGAAGGGGATTCTGTTGGAGTCCAGGTAGAGCTTGTTGGTGTCGTTGGGGATGTCTCTGGGGACCTCGGTCAGCCGAGCGTTGCTGCAGCGGAAGGTCTTCAGCCCTTCCTCCTCCGAGGGGTAGCAGCCCTTGGGGAAGGCGGCGGCCGAGCGGAGGCAGGAGGCCAGGAGGAGGACGCTCTGCAGGAGCAGCCACATGGTCGCGGAGCGCAGGAGGAACGGCTCCACCGGAGGCATAGCACCGTGCCGGCTCGTTCACGCGGCCGCCGGCCCCTCGGCTCTTGCCCGCGGTGGTTTGGGCTGGAGTCGGTGCATCTGGGACGGAGACAGCAAGGGCACAGCATCAGGCAGAGGAGCCAAGGGGCGCAAGAGCTGCTGTGCCGGCGGTGAGCATCACGCCCACCCCGGCACACCCGGCCGTGGGATGGGAACGGGGACGGGGACAGCCGGCACGGCTCACTCGTCCCCCTGCCATCAGCGTCTGCGCTCAGTGTTCCAGCGCAGCAGGATTAGGCCCCGTGGGGCCGAGCGACCACACGTCTCCTGCGTGCAGCAGCTGGGCTGTAACAAACGGACACAGCGCGGGCTGAGCCAGAGGCGGGGGTGAGATCCCCGCCAAGGTCACCGGCAGTGCGATCGCTGCCTGAAGGCCAACGCATCCTGCAGAGGCGGCCGGCGAGCCCTGGCTCCAGCCGAGCAGCCTCTGCAGGCAGGGCCCCTGGGGAGCGTGATGGAAGCAAGGCGCGGGCAGGAGCAGCGCAGGTTCCCCGAGCGGTGCGGGGCTGGCGCGCAGGCAGGGATCTTGCTCACCAGCTCTGCTTCCAGCGCTGCCCGCCCCGGGGACGCAGGCACGCACCACGCTTTCTGTGGGGTGTTTGCTTTGGAGGGAGACTGGAGCGGGCGGGTGGCCGGGCTGCGCTGTCCCCTGCCCGGTGCCACGCCGGCCCCAGGGCTGGGCTGCCCACACCACCCTGTAACCATGGTCCCCATCCAGCCCTTTATTCCGGAGGGGAAAAACGTCAGCAGGAAAGAAACAAAAACAGAAAAAGGAAATTCACAGGAGCTGAGCGTTTAGCAAGTTCCCAGGGTGGTGGCAGCAGATAAGGCCACGTCCGAGAGCGGCGAGCGCGCTGCCCCGCTTTCCCAGCCACAGGTCCCGTCCCTCTGAGGGGCCGCGGCGGCAGAGCAAGCAGGGCAGGATGCAGGAGCTCTCCTCTCCCAGCATCCCGTGACTGAAGACACCGGCATGAGAGGGCTCCCCGTGGCACAGGTTGAGCAGAGCTGTGCTGTGGAGAGCCCCACACTGTGCTGCCCCGGGCATCTCCTTGGTAGCCTGCTTGGGGCTGTGCCCTGCAGCCCCTGCAGCACCCTGGGGTGCAGGGGTCCCACGTCCTCCTCCCCGCCTGCGGATGAGGGGCTGCAGCTCCTTGGGGCTGGGTTTCCCTGGGGAGGCAGCGATGCTGCTCCCCACTTGTGGGGGGCCCAAACTCCCCCCAAGAGCTATCCTGGGGGCTGCTGGGGCTCTATGGGGAGGTTGCCAGGCCTGGGATGGGGCAAGGACCGGGCTTTCTCCGATCGCTGCTCAGCACTGTAACTCAGCTCCACTGCACCGAAACACCCCAAGGTCGCGCCAGTGCAGAGCCGGCTCCGAGCACCCCACTCCCGGCACCCCCCGAGCGGGGAGCAGGGCTCGGAGCAGCTGAAGGGCACCGGGAAACCCAGCCCCACACCGGCACCTCCACCTGGCAGGGGACCAGCCCCCCAAATCTGCTAGAAGCTACCCTTTGGGGGACGAGCCCAGGGCCGGGCACCGCTGCAAACGGACCCGAACGAGCCGGGACCGGTGACCCAGGAAAGGGGGAGCCTCGTCAGCGGCACCCGGGGGCTGGGGGACCCCCACCTCGGGCGGGATGCGGCTCTCCAGGGCCCCACGGGGGGCTCGGATGGCTGCGGCCACGGTGCTCCGGACCACGCACGGCACCGAGCGCGGGCGCAGCCAGGGCGCCGGGTCCCCGGCCGGACCCCCGGGGGTCGCCGCCAGCCCCGGGGACGCCACCGAGGAGCCGGGGGGCAGCCGGGGCTGGCGGCTGCGGAGCCTTGCGGGCACCGGGACCTTCGGTGCTCCCGGAGCAGCCGGGGATGCCCGGGGTTCCCCCAACCGCTCGGCACCGGGGGGGGCGCGTTGCGGGCGAGGGAAGCCCCGGTAATTCCCCGGGGGACCACCCACGCCCCCCTCCCCTACGCCCGCCGCCTCCCGCCCTGCCCCTCCCGGAACCGGGGAGCACCGGGAAGCACCGGGGACCACCGGGGATCACCGGGGAAGGGGGGTCCCGGGCCGGACTCACCTGCCGTG
>CM021791.1:4468171-4486686 GCA_011076525.1 Nettapus auritus | reverse complement strand
GGGGGGGGTCCCGCGGCGAGGCCGAGCCCCCGCGGCGTGCGGCGAGGGCAGGGGGGCGGCGGCCGGTCCCGGGGCGCAGCCGGCTGCGGTGGTCCCGTGTGAAACCGGGGGCTGGGGGCTGCCCCCGGGGTGCGGGTCCTCGCTGGGCAGCGGCCGGGGCTTTGTTCGGAGCTGGGCGGGGGGAGGGACCCCCGGGGGACAGCCCCGACCTGTGGAGCTGCCCGGTGCCCCGGAACGGGGGGGGGCAGGGGTCAGGGGGGGCACAGATCGATCCCTGAGGGGGGCACAGATCCCGCGTTTGGGGGCACAAATCCCACGGGGGGGCACAGATCCCGCGTTTGGGGGCACAGATCCCACGTTTGGGGTGGCACAGATCCCACAGGGGGGCACAGATCCAGCTGCTGCTGTGCCCACCCGCGATCGCTCACGCTTCTTCTGCCTGCATCAGCCGAGGCCTCATCCTGATCCTCGTCCCGCTGCTGCCCCAGGTCCTGGGTTCTCCGGCCTGGCAGAGCCTCCAGCGGCCCAGCTCAGGGCCACAAAGCAGTGCCGGTTAGTCCGACGTGCCAGCACCTTCCCCTATCAGCTGCCTTTACCACACAGCCAACATCTTCGAGGCACTCGATACCCCGGCTCTCGCAAAGAAGGGTTTAAAATATTGATTTGCTCGGGAGATGGCGAGCGCTGTTGCTGCCGGAGATAGGGATCGCGGCTCTGCTGCGGCTCCCCCCTGGATCACAATCGCTTGCACGCTGGGAACGCTCGGGAAGATCGCCCAAGATAAGCACCTGCCGCCTTCCTCACCTCTTCCTCAGATAAAGCTCCCGCACAGAGCAGGCAGCGGGCGAGGCGGCCAGCAGCGGGGTGCAATCCTGCAGCACCCCAGGGAATGGCTCAGCTCTTGCATCCCGTGCGCTGTTTGTGTCCCACCGTGACTTTTTCCCTCCTTGGATGGCCACTGTCCAACGTCAGCGCGGTCCTGACCTTCACACCCGGTCTGTTGAAACAGTCAAACTTTTCTGTCCTGAAACGGCGCCGCACAACTGGGGGAGGCAGCTCAGCAGCCAGCTGCTGCAGGGGCGGAGCTGGAGTTCCTCCCGCTTTTGTGTCTTGTTTTGTTGTGTTTTTGTTTTGTTTTTTCTGCAGGTGAACAAATCCCTGGTGTAAAATCAGAAAGCAAACAACAGGGGATCGGGGGTGGGGGTAGGGATCTGAGCTTCGGCGGCGCGCTCCGCCAGCCAGACTTGTGCAATAACGTGCAAAGCTCTGTGCGCAATCTGAAGTGAGCAAAGAGCTCGGGCAAGGGCTGCGAACACGAGGTCAGAAAGGGGAAAGATTCGCAAATGAATTGTTTTTAAGGTGGGGAAGGCAGAGTTAGAAAAGTATGCAAAATTATCCTAATAATAGGACCCTAACGCTCGCCATCGCCACAGCTGTCTTGCTTGAATTAACCTCCTGTGCGGTTTGCGCTCGCATTTCCCCGCTCCGATCGTTTTTACAAGCAAGGAAACTGAGGCAAAGGGAGGAGGATTGCTTCACGTACAACCTCTGAGCTTGGCCCTTGGCCACCCAGCCTCAGCTCTGCAACTGTCCTCGTCTGCAGATGGCCCTGGGTAGAAGTTGCTCCTCATTTTGTTGACCGTCAGACCCGCCGCTGTCCTCAAATGGAAACTGCACTTGATTCCTCAGCATCCGGGCTGCCCCTCCAGCTGTAGGTCTGCGGCCCTCGGATAACGGCATCACCTCGAGAAACGAGGGGGAGCTGGAGGGCCCGGAAGACGTCACCACCCCAGTTCCAAAGGGGAAACAATCTTCTCTTTCTCAGCGCTAATTAAACTCGATTTTAAAGCACCCGGTGAGGCCGCTCAGCATCAGGCTTCCTGCGCTGTCCAGTTGCTCTGAAGCTCCGCTGCGCGGTTTGTCTCCGTTCTCTTTGCTGCTATCTCCGAAGTACTTGAGGACTATTCATCACATCTTTCTTGAGTGTTCTCTAGACTAAACAAACCCATTTCCTTCAAGCTGTCCTTGCAGGTCATGTTTTTCCTACACCTCTGCTCATTCTCACAGCTCTCCCCTGGCCTCCCTCCAGCTCCTCCCAGCGCTGGACGGTTTTCTAGCTGAGGCCTTACCAATATCTAGGAGAATTATTTCCTTTGTCTGGCAAGCAGCACTCCTGTTTATGCATTCCACAGCGGTGGTTGCTTTTTCTTTCTCTTTTTCCCAGTGGTATGACATTTTGGACTCGTGTTATGCCTCGCCGCAGCCCCCAGATTTCCTTCCGAAAGCCTTTAGGAGCTGCAGCAGATCAGGGACGGAGCTGCTCTCCCGGCCAGGCCTGGAGCGCTGAACTCCGGCTCCGAGTCCTGCTTCCAGATCAAGCTTCCTCGTCGGGAGTGCCCAGTAGCTGACAGCTTTTCACCCAGGAGACGTGCCAAGAGGCTGAGCGACCTGCAGATGTGTAGATTTTTCTCTGCAAGGGAAACAAAATTCTCCAGATGTGAACCCCCTGGGTGGCAGAAGCAGGTGAGCATCCGTCGGCTTACCTGGCGGCCTCTGGTGCTGAGCGAGCACCGGCTGAAAGTCGCAGCGAGCGTCCCAGGAGCTGCAGAGCCGAGCACGAGCCCTGGGCAGGAGCAGGAGAGCAGCTTCTGAAACAAGCCAGGCCCGGCGCGCCGTGAGGGAACTCGCAACAGCTGGCAGCGACATCCAGCGCGTAATGTTCGATCTGGCTCGGGCTCGCCTCCTGAGACTGCGAGAGCTGGAGAGAACAGCAACTCGTTCTTCAGCTGTGGGAACGAAAGCAGCAACAGCACGAGGCTAGACAGCAGGAAAAAGCCCTCGCCTTGGGCTCCTCTGGGCTGTGGTACCTATTGAAACCACGTGTCCCTGGGACACGGACAGTGAGGATTTCGTGCGAGACCTTCCATACGTAAAGACAATCTACGTCACAGCGGTTTTTAATTTGATCCCTGAAAAGCGCAATGGCAGCCCTCATCTTCCCAGGAAGCCTAAAACACGACCAGTACCTGCTGCTGGTAGCTGTCAGCGCAGCAGTCCGAAAAGCCACAGCATTGTCCAAAGACTGCTGGTGTTACCCACTTGCAACCTGAAAGGATAACGCTGTCTTGCTTCCTCATCTCCCTGGGATTGCTTAGAAAAAGCCAAGCTCCGAGTGTCCTTCCCTGCAGGGGAATTCTGTTACCACTGCCCCATCCCGCAAGCCTTAAATGGGAAGGGAAAACTTACAAAGCAGACCAGGAGAGCAGCGAGCCGCCAGAGCATGCAGAACCCCCCTGAATTACGCGACCTAACTGGGTGATCTGTTGATAAAGAGCTGCTTTGCCTTCGCTCTTCAAATACTAGCGTTTGCTTTCTTAGTTTAAAGCATGTTGAACCCAGAAACGTGTAAGAAACTTCCTGAGCCAAGCACTTCCATTATTAATACTGTGATGCTGGCTTAAAAAGCACTTAAAGCGTTCATTTGAGTCTTGTCAGGGCCGACTCGCATTGAACATTGACATCTTGGTTCCGGGAAAACGCAGCGGCTCACACGTAGCTTCTGTCACAGGCAGGCTCCCCGCACGCTGTTCCCAAACTGAACTGCTCCCACGTTCAGAAACATCAGTAACAAGGTGCAGAGAAGTGAACCAACGCGGGATTTGTATAGCAAACAAAAAAATTCCGCTTGCTTAACAACAAGCCCCTCCACCCCCGCCGTGCTTAGCTGAGAAATTGGGACGGAGGGTTAGAGCGGCCCGAGTCCTAACCTGATCTGCTTCAGTTTCAGGGGTGCCCGACCGACACGAGAGCCAACATGAACGTGGGGACGGCACACAGCGAGGTGAACCCCAACACCCGCGTCATGAACAGCCGCGGCATCTGGTTGTCCTACGTCCTTGGAATCGGCCTGCTGCACGTCGTGCTCCTGAGCATCCCCTTCTTCAGCGTCCCCGTGGTTTGGACTCTCACTAACATCATTCACAACATGGTAAGGGAGCGGCGTGGTTGCTTTGAGTTCTGGGGCACCGAGAGGTAATCTCTCTGCACCAGCTGTTCTTTTGAGAGAGATCTAACCCAGCTCTTGTTGACACAGTTCCCTTCTCGATTTCCAAAGACACGGGGTAAGTTACTCAACCTCCAGCCCTCAGACTGCGCCTTCTCCTCTAGGTCATGTATTTAAATCCAGCCTAGGGACTGATAAGACTCCAAGCATCTGGTAAGGCTGCCCAGAGGGGACAGCCGGTTTGCCTGCAGAGCAAGTCCCTTTGCTGTGTCTACCTTAGCGGAGGAACAGCTGTACCAGGCCTCAGAAGCTGGCTTGGCGGCTTTCACTCGGCTTGATCCAGCCTGGATTGGCCTCGTCAGAGCTAGAAAGCAAGACTAACCTCAGCTCTTTCTGCCCAAAGTAAAAGAATAGCCCAGAAACCAATTGTCCCCTTGGAAGCATCAGGTACCCAAGTGACAACGGGTCAGAGCATCGGGCTAGGGGAAGCAGGGCGCCTGCGCCGTCCATGCCGCGCGGTCTCGTGCTGTGCCGCAGCCACGCGGTGACAGCTTCCCCGGCGAGCAGAAGAAAACCGTGCTGTGTTTAACTGCTCACTGCCGTGCCTCTGCCATCCCGTTGTTCCAGTCTTAGCACTCTTGGGTCCTAGGGCTTGAGCAGACCTCTCCACAGCCATTTGCCCTCAGGCCAAAGAGGGAAAATACTTCAGAGGCGCAGCGATCAAGTTTGTGTCATTTATTTTAAATAGCATCTCGGGCCAAGAATATCCCAGAGACAAAAATCACCCTGGTGGGGGACCCTCATGCTCGTATTATTCACATCTCTAATGAAAGGAAAACACCACGCCAGCTAGAACTGCTAGGGGCTGAGTTCAGTGCATGCTACCTGCATTTCATCCAGCTCCTTGCCCTGCTCTCCTCTGCCAGCTTCAGCGCTTGGGTCCTGGGAGCAGAAAGGAGTTAAAGCCAGCAAGGGCTGTGCTTGAAAACGTGTCTGACCGAGCCAGGCGCTTGCTGCTTATCTCTTCAGTTACGTTCCACTTCGAGGTTAACTTGTAATCAGAACAGTAACAGACCCTCACTGCCTGCAGGGCTCAGCAGCGCTTTTTTTAGCAAGCATTTAGCCTGGCTGCTGCACAGCAGAGCGAGGCCACGCTAATCTCATCCAAGTGCTGTAATCCTGCAACTGCCTTCTTGCCTCATGTGCAAGAGCCGAGCGAGAGGCCCCACATGCAACAACCAAGCCTGGGAGAGCCCCGGCTGGTGGCTTTTGCCCTAACTCCCTGCTTCCGCAGCCGCTGTCTGAGTTTCCCAGCCATGGCAATGCGTCCCTCTAGCGGGACCGCGTGCTGGTGCAAGCTGCCTGCCCCAAACCTCTCACCGCCGTGCTGTTCGTGCTGAAGCTGCGCTGATCCCGCTCCGTGTGTTTGCTGCAGAGTATGTACATCTTCCTACATACCGTGAAGGGAACTCCTTTTGAGACGCCGGACCAGGGGAAGGCTCGGCTGCTCACGCACTGGGAGCAGATGGACTACGGCGTGCAGTTCACGGCGTCCCGCAAGTTCCTGACCATCATGCCCATCGTGCTGTGAGTACTGCAGGGCCGCTGAGCTGCCTCGTGTCCTGGGCTGGGCGGCGCTCCTGTGGCCCGTGACGTCTGGGGAAACAGAAAGCACGAAGTGGCGTTAATTCCTCGTTTTGTTCCCTGCCTTTCCAGGTATTTTCTAACCAGCTTTTACACAAAGTATGACCGGATACACTTCGTAATCAACACCATCTCCCTAATGAGCGTCCTGATCCCCAAGCTGCCTCAGTTTCACGGAGTCCGGATCTTTGGGATCAACAAGTACTGAACGGCGTAGACGGAGCGCATGGAAGGGGAGCAGAGGCGAGGGGAAGTTCCTTCTCTCTCTGTTTCTTCACCCCCGTGCCCACTGGGATCTGATTTCACAGCGGCTGTTTAAATGCAGTACCCAATAGACACATACCGCATGCTGGATCCTCATGCCCAATAAATCTAAACAAGCTCCAGAGTAGAGTTTAGCGCGGAGCAGGATACGTGACGCTGGATTTCTTTCATTCCAGCGTCATAAATAGATGGAGATACACTGAGACTTCAAGGTACAAAGAGGATGAGTTATGGGAAGATCTTCGTCTGTCCCAGACATTGAACGGCGAGAACAGGGATGAGGGGAAAAGCTTTTAGTGCTGGTACTATTGCTGTGGTAAATGCACTTTAACATACATTTCCCTTTCTGAAGCTAGGTGCTTTAAGCGATACGCGGGGAAGTTCAAAGGGAGACGGCCAGACTTCCCCAGTAGTTGATTGTTTTGGGGTTTGAGTCCCATTTTGGGGCAGGGGAGGAGAGGGAGGGGGAACAGAACGACAGGTTTGTATTTTGAAATCTTTTACGCCACTGAGAAAGGAAGTTCTTTTACTAAAAACAGTACAGGAGAGAATCACCTGCAGTTTGACAAAGCTTTCCGTTTTCTGTGGTACCATTCGCGTGGTTCAGGGAAAAGATGACCAGCTCCTAAGCTGCAGTTGTGACTTTCAGCTTGTACCAGAATTTGCTCCCGAGCCCAAACCACTACAATTTTAAAGCACGCTGAGCACCCAGGCAGCGCGGCGTTTGGATGAAAGGCCAGGCTGCAGCTCGTTTTAATGATTAACTACAAATGCCACCGAGGCACTTGGTACACGGAGATCGCATGAGCATGGCAGAAGCTGCCGACTGATGGGTACAGGCCAAGCGAGAGATGGACGGCTGCCTGACACAATCAGCGGCAGTAATTGGAATTTCTCTCCTCCATCCGTCTCCTTGGTCTCTCAGCTCTGCGTACACGTTACCGAGCTCTGCCAGTTCTAACTGTGGACTTAGCACGCGAGCCTCCGTGTGGCAAACAAGCGCACGATGCCTGACTGCCTGGGAGCCCGGCACTCAGCGCCACGCACAAGTACTGCAGCAGAAGCCCCTGGGCCCAGGGTGACGCCGCCAAGGGTGAGGGAGCTGCAGGAGGGCGACGCTAACGAGCGGCACGCTGAAGTGGCCAGGAGAAGGGCGTTACGGGGCACTGAGGACAACAGCTGATTTGGTGTAGGAACAAAAACGAGCCTTTTCCCCCATGAAACTACCACCTGAGTGAAAAAAAGGTCTGCAGGTTTAGACTTCCTGGCTGAGATGCCTTTCTGCTGTTCAAAGCAATCGGTTTTTCTTTTGGGTTGCGTGCCCGATGAAGCGTTTTTCCTCATGCTTCCCCTGTAAACTTAGGAAAGCCTGTATTTTTTGTTGTCTTAGTGCTTATATTGTCTCACACTGACAATGGTAGAAACTTTTTTAAGTATGCTGGTTTTGTTCCTGCGTTAGCTAAGCCTAGCTTGAGAAGTCACAGTGGATATTGACTTGTTTGATGGTCTGAGCATAGGACAGAGGAACTCCAAGTTCACACGTAAGATCCAGGACTACTCCACGCGTAATTTTAGGCAAGCTGCTTTACCTCTCTGTCTCGGATTAACTACCAGACTGCTGCAGAGAAGGGAGAAAACATTTAGCATACCTCAGAGGGATGCTGGAACGCATAGAGAATCATTACCTAATACGTTTGAAAAAGAGAAATATTTTAAGTGAAAACGAAGCTTTCGAGAAAGTAGAAAGAAGATTTCAAGAAGGTAGAAAGAGCAGAGCCTGGCTTGATATTTGAGTGCTCCAGAGAGTTTCGCAGACGTGTAGTGTACTTGACTGGGGAGGGGGTTTAAGCCTTTTAACCACCACGACATAGGGACTGCTGCTTTAGTTAAGGTACTATATTCCCTAAAGCTAATATACTCTTTAAGCTACTAGACAATGACTTTGGGGGAAAAAAAAGAAAAAAAAAAAAAAAGGTATTTTTGGAACAGAACTGTTTTGTCAATCAGCTGAGTACTTTTGAAATTAGTAAGAAATCAACAGCACCAATGCCTGGAATGCTTACGGAAGGACTGCTGCCCTCTGAATCCCTGAGAGCACAGCCAACATCCACGCCGGTGGTAAATCTCCAGAAGGAAGAACACTATTCATTTAGGTAGAATACGATTTGGGGGGGAACATCAACTATTTTGCAACAAAACCAGTAGCTATACCACAGGTGCTTTTGCTTAAAGTATTAATTCCCTAGATACACACATACGCTGATCATTCCTAAGGATATGTGCTTCACACAAAGCCAGAGCAGTTTTGATATTTTTAGCATAAGCACAAACTGAAGGCAGAGATCAGCTTTCTTCAAAGTACAGCGCTGCAGTTGCATCAAGCGCCTTGGCACTGTAACAGCTGAGGAGCTGGGTATATATTCTTTGTGCTGTTAACTGACATCTGGTTGGACGTTTGATTGCATTTTGTTAAATTAAAGGTCATCAGTAAAACAACAGAGGATGAAATTCCAAATTTCTGGAAAAGGCAGTTGTTAAAACCCAGAGTCTAAAACGTTGGGCAAAGCCTTAATTATAATAGTAAGCTTTTCTGATATACTTCATTGACACTGAAGTGATTAAAAGAGCCATTACACAAGTGTCCGTATTTGGGGTTACATGGCAAATGACGTTCTTTCCAAGGCAGGTATAGCGTTTTTTTTTTGCCACAAAGTATCTGAAGTTAACTGGGACTCATACAGTTAATCCAATCAAGTGAAATATAAATGAAAACTGGAGAAATACAGACAGAACTGAGAGCAAGAGTTGAAGAAAGATTTCACGTTAATAATATGGCGTATTGAATAGCTTCGTTAGATTTACAGTTACTTGAACAATTATTGATCCGATATCTCCCTTAAGATCCATCTTAAGGGTAGGTGGAAGAATTAATCAAAAATAGAAAAGGAACCATAAAAAAAGCTTTGGGTACTGCTGGTCGAGCCACCTTCATGGGAGTTTTGTGGCTGGTTCCTTCCTGCCAGTGTCATGGGAGCGAGTGGTACCTGACCAAATGTCTAGTTCAGTTTCTTTGTTGCAGTGGTGTGAAAGTAACGAATACAGTTCTGGGTGTCCTGGAACTCTGTACTGAAACCACTTCTGGGTTGTTTCTGTTTGCTAAATTCATATGGAAGTGAGTTCAGTGCTGGAAGGCTAATCCTGCGCGCACAAAAGTCAATGAACTTGGTCAAAACACTAAAAATCTCATGGGGTAAGTCATTTCTGAGCAAAGGGACGTTGGAACAGCACGGACAGGAGCAGGGGTTTTTAGACATCTGTTTGCAGCTGGCATAGCGATGATCCAAGGGCAAAGCCTACCTTGTGTGCTGAGTCAGGACGGGAGCCCAAAGCCTGTCCACTCCTTTTAGGCTGTGGAATTTTCTCCAGTACCTCTGTGAAGGAGAGAATTGAGCATTACTGATTTTAAACAGGATTTCGATCACATTGCACTTGACAGATTTTCCCCTGGAACTTAACACTGTACGTAGTGACTAGGATAAACCTCCGCTGGAGAACTACGGTGGGCTCCTTGTGCGACTGAGGAACAATGACTGGACAAGTAGGTACTTAAAACGCTTTTCTTTTTTGCTCTGCGATGAATGCAGGAGAAAAGCTTCCGAAACCCACCACTTGAGCAGCTTACAGGCGCTGGCAACAAGCCATCCCTCCGCCCGATCTGCCGGGCAAGGCCTCCTCTAAGCCACCACTCAGACAATGCGCCTCTGAACGCCATGTGGAAGCCGCAGCGCCAGGGGAAACGAGGGAACAATCGAGTGCTACCAGTCGGTGAATTAGGGAATCCTGTCTTGTAACTCCTTTAACAGAGCTGACGGATGTTGCACAGTCCAACCCTTTGCAGGAAAAAAAAGCCTTTAAAATAAAAACAAAAGCCTGAGGTCTAGGGCTAGTTAATTCTCGAGTATTTTTTTTTAATTCATTGTTTAATTTTTTGTTTTAATAGAAGGTTGGTACTGGCCCTTGACAAGGGGACAGCAGCTGGGTTACCGTTAACGCATTAATATTTCTTATTGACTTACATTGCTTTATCATCGCTCGTAACGTATTTTAAGCATGCAAGAGTTTGCGTTTCTGTATCCTCCTTGGATGAATTTAAGTGAGCTAAATTAGTTTTGGTTTTTTAACGGAACATTCTGACATTGTACATAGTTTTAGGGTTGTTTTTTTTCTCCCAGTAGCCCTTCTTTTTGCTGTGGATACCGAAGTCTCATGTAGAGAACTTTCTAAAATAAAAGTGTGAATATTTTTATTACTCCTTTGTACAGCATTCTAAGAGAAACTAATAAAGCAAGTATTCCTGTAAGAGCTCGTACTCGGTTCCTTGAATTCCCACGTGGACCGGTTTTGCTTTTAAACGTGCAGCTGGAAGCCCACCAGGCCAGGGGCTGCAGCGAAGCGAAGAGTTGCCCAAGGAGACCGGTCAATAGAGGCTGCGGAAGGCACCCCTCACCTCGCAGCTTGGCGCTGTCACAAGTCTACCGAGATCTCTCCCAGGCCAGAACGCGTTGTCCCCATCCCAACGGATTGCAATCTGGAAATCAGAGCCACGCCAGAAGCCTGGGAATAACCCACTGGCTTCCAGACGAGTTATCTACAGCTGCGATAACGGAGCATAGCGGCACCCCGCAGAGCGGCTGCTCAGCAGCAAAGTTTTTGGGCGAGGACTTTTTTATCTGCAGCTGTTTGCTGACTCTGCCCTTCAAATAAGTCTGGTGCTTCCGGAACCAGCCAGGAAGCTGGCAGGGAGCGGCTGCCTCACCCCGCTGCTGCCAGACGCCGGCATCACTCCAGTGGCACAGCCGCACGTCCCTGGCCTTCCCCAACGCCTGCGAGGTAAGAGAAGGCGTTGCACCCCCCAGGCAGGCAGGTACGTCTTTAAAAGCTTTGCAAACAGCAGAGGGGGAGAGCAAATTGTTAGTTCTTGCTAGGTTTTGAAATCTTCCAAGGGAATGTGTCCCGCAGGCACTGCTGAATCCACCCCACGTTAGGCAGCCGGGACTGCCACTTCCCCCGGCAGCGCGCATCCTCCCTGATCTGACAGTAACTCCCCAAAGAATCAGACTCACCAAGTGGTGTTTTTTTTTCTCCAGTCCCCTGGGGTGCATTAAAGCAAGACGGCAAGGAAAGTTCCCCACACACCCCAAAGGAATGGGAGCTGTTCGTCTGAGCCACAGGCAGGGACCTGTTGCTGTTTAATGGGACTCGATAAAGCAGGGCGCAGAAGGGAGAGAACGCACCGCCACATTTTTCCTCACGTACCTAAAGAAGTTTCATTTGTAAATGAAAGTTGTCCTTCCCCATGCCATACGTACCTATACCAAAGGGCATAATAAGCAAAAACGAAACTTTGGAGTCGAAATCAGCTGCAACAGAACTCGGAGGGCAATTTCTTTTCTGTCCCTCCAACACCCAGCTTTCCTCCGGGGGGGAACACGCAGCTCTGCGGGCACGTCATGGTCTGGGGGAGAAGGGGTACAGACAAAATGAACCCAAAATGCTGAGGGACACCTCGGCACAGAACAAGCGTTCCCATTTCCCTCCCCAGCACGCTGTTCTTAACACTTTCGCTTCCTTAGA
Organism: Nettapus auritus; assembly: GCA_011076525.1. NCBI lineage: Eukaryota > Metazoa > Chordata > Aves > Anseriformes > Anatidae > Nettapus > Nettapus auritus. The sequence continues at coordinate 4,475,141 of CM021791.1, read as the reverse complement.
GCCCAACAGAATCGGTTTCCTAAGGCTGTTTCGAAACAGGGCTGGGCCTTACTCATCCGTCAGGCATCAAGGCCCAAGCGGAAGAACGCAGAAGCAGTACTTAGGCAGAAACTAAAAAAACAGCAAAAAAAAATCAATCAAAAAAAAAAAAAATAAACCATGTGTATGGGCAATGCATTAGAGATTCAAGTATTTAGGACCACGATGGGTGGTACGGACGGTTAAGTCGCCGTGCCTAGTTTTGGTAATTAAAGTTGTTACGCTCTGTGCCGGGTACATGCCACAGATGAAATGTCCCCAGTGAGACCAGCAGCACTGAGGCTCCGTCCCGCAGCAGCAGCTGGCTGTGCGCTCAGTTCTGCAATGAAGTTACACCGCAGGCAGGGATAAGCCCCACTAAGCCTAACGAGCGAGCCCCAGTTGCTAACCCTACGTCGCCACGTGCTTCCCTCCAACAACCTTATGCACACCGCGGCCTTGTACTAATGTAGGCTTTGGGGGGTTATTGTCCTTAAAAGTTACGTAGTAATGCATTTTGTTACAGCCTTCTGCTTGTATTACACGTCACCTTGCTTGTCTTGCCTATTTCCTAAGGCACGAGCTCACTCCTCCTCGCTTCCAGAATTTGTCAAGCCGCAGCAGAATGTTTAAAAAAGTCACCCAAAATGTGGCAAAGCAAATGGATCCAAACGGAGACCTGGTTCCAGTTGAAAGTATCGCCGACCAAGACCATTTCAGAACCCTCTGTCTAGTTAGAAGAAAAGAAAAAACCGCGTTCCGCCAATTCCCCCGCTACAAACGGACAGAATATAAACTCCACGACGTGCTGCTGCCTGGAAAAGATGACAAAAGTGACGGTAACGTCCACATTTATCGTTCTTGCTTATAATTTCCACAGACCAAATAGTTGCATCATCCTGCTTCCTCTCAGTGGCTAATTAAGGATTCCTTTGTGCCTGAACTCCACCCCACTGCATCTCTACTGTATGGAGGACAGCCGGAACGCTGTGTAACCATGTTAATTAACGCATCGAATCCTTTCAGAGTCCCTTCTCTGCAGAGACCAGCAAGACTCGAGGCAGTACGCGACCGCGGGAAGCGCCCATGACCAAGTCGATGGGGGGGTGAGCATTCCCATCGAATCCGCGCTGGTAGAACTGGGAGGGTCGGCCTCTTCCTCCAAAAAGTGGTCCGTCAAGATGGAAAAAAGGCACGTGCCAGCATCGCAACTCGAGGTGCTGAGCACGGAAAGGTAAGGCAGACACAGCCGCAGAACGCGTCCCTCCCGAATTAAAGCCTGAGGCCATGCGGTCCCGTAGCTGTGCCCGCTTCTGGAGGACAGGAAAGAGAGGTGGTAAAGCTGCAGCTTTGTAATGCTTATGGATTTGTTATGCAGAAAGGGGAGCACCTCCGTGCAAGTCAAGCCACCTTTTCTCATGGGTTGTACCTGGCAAGGAGCACCCAGATGAGGACAGATCGCCTACATGGCCACCCAGGACAGGCTTTGCTGCCGTCGTCCCCCTCAGACACAGAAGCGAAATGCAGTGAGGACAGCAGGAATTACAGCCTCTTTTCTGCCACCTTTTTCCCCCCCAGAAGCTCCTTACGTTGTGGTATTTGTGTCCTTGTGTAGCAGGAGAAAGGGGACAGGCTGTGGCTCTGAGCAGGCTACGCTATGATGGCGTAACTCACATACAGAGGCACGTTTAGCAGAGATATTGCATCCGTTCTCCCCTCTAGAAAACTCAACACGAGTCACCCCTTCATGCAGCAGCTACGGAAGATGCGACAGAATTTATACGTGGTTCACGAAACAATAGAAGCCTCGGAGGAGGTCAGCTATGAAGAATCCACCAAGGCAGCGGGAAAAATTGCGGCCAAGTTTTGTGCCACGTTATTTGCAAAGGTTTGGTTTCTCTCCAGCTCAGGAGTCGGTCCTTCCTGGCCCCCTGCACGCCATTCAGGCCAGTAACAGATTTTTACTTTTATTATTTATTTCTTTTACCAACCAGGGTAGCAGAATGAGGAATCAAAGCATAACCATACCCAAGGGCTGCATCCTAGCCTTCAGGGCGATCCAGGTGACCATTGAAGATGCGGAATGGGGTGAGTAGCTTTCAGAACCTCCCAACTGCTCCATTCGGGAAACGACGCAGCAAAAACATTTTCTAAAATGCCATTCAGCCCCTCGGCCACCCGTAGCTCATCTGCAAGCACGAGCACAACAGACATAGCAGAAATCACGTGGGAAAGGCTCAGTACGCAAGTTAAAAGGGCAACTTGGGAAAGCAACGCAGTTTGCAGGGAGGGGTGGTAAGAAAATGAAAGCAAGGTAAAGGAAGTCTCAGCTCAACGTTTCATGAACTGCAGGGACAGCTCCTCTTGAAAGACTGGCACAGAGGACAAAGGTGGTTCTGGCTTGTTTTCTTTCCTCCTCAGAAGAAAAGTGCCAGGGAGAAAACGGGGCGGCCGAGGCTTCAGTGGGAGCACTGGGCAGGGGTGCTCGTGCTGGTTAGGGAGAGGAAGGAGGGACATCCCTGACATCTGCCACGGGATTTGAGATTCGGCTTGCTTCCCCCTGTGCTTCATGCCTGCGTGGATCCCATCGAGTTCAAGAGGCCATCTAAATTCGATGTATTTTAGCACAGGCCCTAATAGGAGGCACGTGACAGCAGAGGAGGGGGCCTAGAAATGACAGAGTTTAAATGAACCCTGAAACGAGCAGGCAGAAGCGTAGGTAAGAGTGCAAACACCAGTCTGAGCCACAGTTACCACATGAGATTTGAGAACTGTGATACTACTACCTTCAGACTCAAAAAAAAGACCAAACCAAGCAACACTACCTCACCAGCTCTAAATGTTTTCTAAATTAACAACTCCCTTTTTATACTGTTGCAGGTATTTATTATTTCCCAGAGAATAATACATCAACTTTCGTATCCGATGGTAAGCAACGTACTTCAGTACTTCCACTTGCACTGCTTTTACCACGTTTGGGTAAGGTGGGCTCTCTCGGGCTAGTACAAACCCCATGCAGCAGTGGTTAGCACCACTACTACCTGCGCCGTGACAACTGTCCAGCTCAAAACCAGGCATTACTTTCAAAAATACTCCAAGAAACATTTCAAATTCTAAACTTAGGGATGCCGGTAAGCTTTCTGTAGGACTGCCTAGTTTAAAAGAGAAGTGTTTGGATGCTCTTTCTGGTTTCCAGGTATCACACATGGACAATTTGGAGCGCTGAAGGAAGAAGTAAAGAACAACTGCGAACCTCTCTCCCAGTTGCCTGATGATCTGAGGAACACATTTTTAGAAGCCATCAAAGCTGCGTTGGGAGACAAGGACGTCTTTCAAGAGTTGGCCCAGAAAGTAAGCAAAGTTCTTCATACCGCCAGGATTTGTAAGTAAAGGTATCTGTTATCAGACCTCCTGTCCCAAGTCCTCTCTTGTACCACAACTACCAACCCCAAACCCTCCACTCCGCACGTGCCTGGTCTCCATCACTGCACAGAGAAAGGAGGTCGTCAGGACAGAGCGAGCTTCTGAAATCTGTCCTGAATATAGACTAGATTTATCTGATGGTATCGAAGCATTTAAATACCGTATTCTGCATTTAACTGTGAATGCTAAATGTTCAATGTTAACCTCATAAATAACTTAAGAAGAAGAAAACAACATTACAGGACCTCATACACTTGCTTCTCCAGGTATATTGCAAAGAAGTATCAACAGAATTGTCTCTTAAATCCTGAAATTTCTCTCTCTTATTCCCCTAGATGGAAGAGGTTTCTTATGAAACTCATATTTGTGAGCTGACAACACAGAGCCCAAAGCTAAAAGACGTGCTGAGCAGCTTACAGTCTCTTCCAAGAAACGATCTCCATAACCTGGCAGGAGCAATTTCCTATGCTCTCGATGCTCTCAGTGGTAAGGCATTCTGGTCACTTTAAGAGGGAAATCCAGTAGTACCAGAGTACGTTAAGTGCATTCCTACCTGCAAAACTAACAAACTACAGAAGACTTACAGAGAGACTTGCAGAGAATTTACATAAAGCAATGTAAAGACGGCAAGATTACGTGACAGAAACAGCGGTACAAATTCCAAAGTTCTTTTCCCAACGCTGCCACAAAACACGGTTTGAGCCTCTCCTCAACCTGCACTGCTGCTTAGACACAGCGTTTGTTAACGTCACCTGTGCACAGAGCAATGGCTTTATTCATCTCACAGGGAGGCCATGCAATTAATTTAGTTCATAAAGTCTAAAGAACTTCTGACCAAGCCAGCATTCTGTGCAAGACTGTCACCCTTCTTACCTCACTAATTGTCTCTAAAACAAACTGGGGGGTGTTTTGTTACATACCTCTTTTAATTCTCCAGAGCAAACAGAGGAACAACGGCTGGTCTTGCTAGAATCCCTGGAAAAGGAGGCTGTGCAACATCAGCTTAACCTGGTGAGAGAACAGAACGTACATTACTGACATCTGGCTGAAAATAAAGCGTGGGAGGGCAGGGGGCAGTGTTATGTCAGGCAAAGCAACGTTTCGATTATGGCAATAGTAGCAGTATCACAACTCATAGTAATGCTGAAAAGAAAGGAATGAATAACTGCTTCAAACTTGGCAGGAATCAAATACTTACTCTGAGAGGAATCTCCCCCAAACACGACGGTTAAGATTTCTAACAACTGTTTCACTGATAGTAAGCAGTAAATTAGATCCAGCTGACTACCGTTTCTCTTGAGAGCACAGTCAGAATTTGCTGGTTTCTTTAGCTCCAGATTAAAAAAGAGAAAACATCCTTTCGTTTTTTTGGACATAACTAGTTTACAGGAAATTGAACTCAATGCACTAGCATGAAAATTTCCCAGGGTAAAAGGTCCCATACAGAAAAGTGCATTGCTTAGAGGGCCTGTAAGATGAGAAAGCACTTCACAAGTCAGGGATCGTTACTTAAGAGCTTCCACAGATGGGATTGTTAACATTTTAACAAATCCCAAATTTTTAACAACCCCGTGTTAAGATTTTGCTTTTTCTGTTGTCGCTGCAAAGGTTGAGCAATTCTTCAAATGCAAGACGCAAGACACGGCGGGGCGTTCTGGCGGGGATGACATCTTGCTCCCCTTCTTGGCGGATGAGGAAGATAAAACAACCATCGCCATGCTCGAGATGAGTGGAGTGAGGATCGCGAAGGATGGTTTTGCTATCTGCGATCAAGAAGGCTTCTTGGCCCTCGAAGCCCTGTACGCATCTCTGTATGCACTAGATCTCCTGAGTAACTCAGAATAGCCTACACATGTCCTCAGTTAGGGCTGATTTAAAGGGAGCGATTTAACAATGTAATTGAAAAGCTATTACCTTAAGTCTCTTTTGAAATTTTATCCCTGTGTAGGCGAGGCACCCTTTTAAGCGCTTGGAGCTTCTTTTGCCACCCATTTCTGAGCAGACTTAAATCAACAAAGCTGCTAACAGCAGCCTGAGGCTGGATGTCAGCATTAATTCTTCCCCCATATGAATGTAGAGTGCCAACTCAATAACCCACTACCCCAGAGAGTCCCATTCCTGTCAGCTGCACTGCACGCGATCACTTTTAATTTAAAAAAAAATGTAATCAAAAAGGTACAGAGATACACCTGCAATCATTCACAAATACTTGGAAGGTGAAGGCCTGGGTGCATTTCCATCCCTGTGTGACAGCGGGGGGGACCTCAGGGCGTTTTGGTGTCCCACCTGCAGTGAAATGGTGCTGTGACCCCACAACAACACCCCCCAAGCGGTAGCGAGGCATAAGGGCTACAAAGATGGTTAGAGAATGGAAAAACATCTCCTATACGGACAGGCTGAAAGAACCAGGCAAGTTTAGCCTGGAAAAGAGAATGAGGGGAGACCTCATTAATGTATTAATGGTGTTGAGAGGATGGAGCCGGTCTCTTTTCAGTTGTGCTCAGCAGCAGGATGAGAGGCGATGGGCACAAACTGAAGCACAGGAGGTTCTGGCTCAACGTGTGGGGGCACTTCTGTACTGTGAGGTGACAGAGCATCAGAACGGGTTGCCCTGAGAGGTTTTGGAGTCTCCTTCTCCGGAGACATCCAGAACCCACCCGGGCGCCATCCTGTGCTAGGTGCTCTGTGTGACCCCGCTTGGTGGGGGGATGGACCGCACGTTCTCCTGGGGTCCCTTCCAACCTCAGCTACTCTGTGATTTTGTGATTCTGTGAAATGATTAGTGCTTTAATTAAAATAATGACACAAATGTGCTGAATGCTGCTTAATAAAGAACAATCCCTTATGGAACACCGGGATGCTCGTAAATGCAATTTGCGAACGCGGGGGTGCTTGTAAAGGCAACTTGTGAACCCACAGGCACTTTCAGCCACCCGGAGCTGCCCACCGGCAGCCTGGCCCCACGCAGCCCCCGGGGGAACGGAGCCCTGAGGCGGGCGGGCCGTGCCGGGGGGGGGGTACCGAGGCTGAGGCGAGTCGTGAGGGCCTCGCGCCTCCCTCAGCCACCGGGCGGGAAACGGCGTGCGCATGCGCTAAGAGACGGGCGGGAGGACCCGAGCGGCGGCCGGAAACACCCGAGCGGAGTCGAGCGATACCCGAGCGGCGTCCGAAAACACCCGAGCTGCTTCCGGAAACACCCGAGCGGCCTCGGCGCTCGACAGCTCGTGCCTGGCGGCGGGCTCGGCTGGTCGCGCCTGGCCGTTCCCGGCGTGCCCCGCGCTTGTTGCAGTGTCACGGCCGGCGCGGCCCGGCCATGAAGCAGGAGGGCGCCGCTCGCCGCCGCGGCGACAAGGCCAAGGCGCCCCCCGACGGGCCGCCGCCGCCCGCGCCGCCGCCCCCAGACGTGGAGATGCAGGAGGAGGCGGCGGCGGGGGGGGCGGGGGGGGAAGCGGCCGGGGAGAAGCAGCCCCAGCGGGAGCTGGACGCTGTGACACTGGAGGGTGAGGGGAGGAAATGGGGGGGGATGGGG
>CM021791.1:4441893-4467771 GCA_011076525.1 Nettapus auritus | reverse complement strand
GGGGGGGGCGAGGATGGGGGCTGGGGGATCCTTCATCCCCCCCCCCAGCACTGCTGTGAGGGGATGGGGCAGCATTGGGGGGGTGTCTGGGGGTGTAAAGGGGGGGGGTAGGGACGGTACAGGGAAAGAATTGGGGTCTGTGCGGGCAAAAGTGTTGGGGGGCGATCAGGGAGAGCGGTGCCTTTTGGGGACCCCCCTTTAGGGGATGTGTGTCAAGGGCAGGGGGAGCTGGGGGAGTCCCAGCACCTCCCTGAGGGCAGCTGGGGGGGGGTCTCAGAGCCCCGGCAGAGGGGTTGGGAGCCTGGAAGCTGGCGGCGTCCCGGGGCCGGGAGAGGCCCTGACACCCGCCACCCGCCACAGACATCAAGGAGCACGTGAAGCAGCTGGAGAAAGCCGTGTCAGGGAAGGAGCCACGCTACGTCCTGCGCGCCCTGCGGGCCCTGCCCTCCACCTCGCGCCGCCTCAACCCCAACGTGCTGCACAAAGCCATCCACGGCTTCTTCACCTCCAACAGCGCCGCGCGGGATTTCCTCCTCGGCTTCCTGGAGGAGGTGCGGGGTTCGGGGGGGGAGCCTGGGGGTGCCGGGGACGCCCGGCCCCAGCGTTTGGGAGCACTCACGACACGACACGGCTCGGTGGGGATGGCGCTGCGGGGACGGGCTCGCTTTAGGTGGAGGTGTTGGAGCCGTGGCTGGGTGGCAGCGGGGGACGGGGGGTGGGAAAGGGGTCCAAGCCCAGCCCGTGCCTTCCCCCCGCAGCCCATGGACACGGAAGCAGAGCTGCAGTTTCGCCCGCGGACGGGGAAAGCAGCCTCAGCCCCCCTCCTGCCGGAAGTGGAGACCTACCTGCAGCTGCTGCTGGTTATTTACCTGATGAACAGCAAGAGGTATCCGGAGGTGAGGTTCCCTGAGCCCTTCTTGGGGCACTGCTGGGCCTGCCTCGCGGTCCCCCGCTTTCCTGGCGGCTCCAGCTCTGCTTGGAGGCAGCCTTTAGGGTCCGTAGCTCCGACCTGCAGCGGTCCCGCAGCCCTGCCAGACTTTCCCCTCCTCCCGGGCAGCGTTTCACCCGCTCCATTTCCCTCCCGCAGGCTCAGAAGGTGTCCGACGACCTGATGCAGAAGATCAGTTCCCAAAACCGCCGGGCCCTTGACCTGGTGGTGGCAAAGTGTTACTACTACCACTCGCGTATCTACGAGTTCCTGAATAAACTCGACGTGGTCAGGAGGTAAGGGCTGGCCCCGCGCTGTCTGCGGCCTCTCCCGGAGTTTCTTCCCCCCTCCCCAAAATGCTCTCCCTCCACCGCAGCTTCCTGCACGCCCGGCTGCGGACGGCCACGCTGCGCCACGACGCCGACGGGCAGGCCACGCTCCTCAACCTGCTGCTGAGGAACTATCTCCACTACAACCTCTACGACCAAGCGGAGAAGCTCGTCTCCAAGTCCGTGTTCCCCGAGCAGGCCAACAACAACGAGTGGGCCCGCTACCTCTATTACACGGGTGAGGCACGGAGGGGCCCGGGCGGCGCCGGCGGCTCGGGACGCGTGAGGCTGCAGCCTCCGGCCCCGCAGAGAACCTCGCTGAGGCTCCTGGGCTGGGTGCGAATCCCTCTGCGCTTGGATTCTCTCGGTGGCTTTTTTCCCAAACCCCCCCGTGCGAACGCTCTCCCCCTCGCAGGGCGCATCAAGGCCATTCAGCTGGAGTACTCGGAGGCACGAAGGACCATGACGAACGCCCTGCGCAAGGCGCCGCAGCACACGGCCGTCGGCTTCAAGCAGACGGTGAGCGGGCGCGGGGAGCGCCCCGAGTGCTCGCGGCGTTCGGTGCCCCCCCCCCCGGGCACGGGGTCCGTGCTCCTCTGGGACCCCTCGGGGACTCAGCTCCCGTTCTGCTCCAGGTGCACAAGCTGCTGATCGTGGTGGAACTGCTGCTCGGGGAGATCCCGGACAGGCTGCAGTTCAGGCAGCCCTCCCTCAAGCGGTCGCTCATGCCCTACTTCCTCCTGACTCAGGGTACGACGCTCCTGCTCCGCTGCTTCGGCACCGCGTGGAGCCTCGGGGGCTCCTCACCCCTCGGGGGGAGCCAGCTGCAGGCTGCCCCGTGCCGGTCTGGTGCCCCGGTCAGGTTCTGGAGGGTTTCTCCTTCCCCTCGTGAGGGGCGGATGGCGTCGGCCCTCCCTTACACGTCCTCTCCTCTGCGTTCTCCCTGCTCCAGCTGTCAGGACTGGAAACCTGGCCAAGTTCAACCAGGTCCTTGATCAATTTGGGGACAAGTTCCAGGCCGACGGCACCTACACCCTGATCATTCGTTTAAGGCACAACGTCATCAAGACGGGTAGGATGTCCCGGGGGGCAGCTGGGGCCTGCCACCTCCGCGGGCGTGCAGGGTGGTGCCTCCACTCCGTCCCTCCCCAGGTGTCCGCATGATCAGCCTCTCCTACTCCCGCATCTCCCTGGCCGACATCGCGCAGAAGCTGCAGCTGGACAGCCCCGAGGACGCCGAGTTCATCGTGGCCAAGGTGCCTGCGTAGGAAACCTCATCCCAAACCTCGTCACCTCGGCCCAAACCTCGTCACCTCGGCCCTCCGGGTCTCACAGCCAGGCTGCTCCGGCCCCGCAGCGCTGCCTTCCTGGGGCAGCTGCTGCTCTTAGGTCGAGGGGATCCCTCCCGGGGGGTGCCGGGGACACCGAGGGCACCGAGTCCCCTCTCCGCACGCCGTCCTGAGCCCCCTGCTCCTGTCGCAGCGCCGGCTCCTTCACTCTAAACTGCTGCCCCAGCCCTCAGAGACAGCGGGTGCCCTGACCGCGTGCCCTCCGGCTTGCAGGCCATCCGGGACGGCGTGATCGAGGCCAGCATTAACCACGAGAAGGGCTACGTCCAGTCCAAGGAGATGATCGACATCTATTCCACCCGCGAGCCCCAGCTGGCGTTTCACCAGCGCATCTCCTTCTGCCTCGACATCCACAACATGTCGGTCAAGGTGAGCGGGCCGGGCTCGTACCGGGAGGCTGTGGGGGCGCTGGGGGATCCCAGCGGGCTGCACGGGGGGAGAAAATAGCCGCGGCTCGGGCTGCCACCGAGCTGGGGACGGCGAGGCGGAGCTGAGGCATTTCTGAGCTCATGGCTTCTCCTTTGTTCCTCCAGGCCATGAGGTTCCCCCCCAAATCTTACAACAAGGACTTGGAATCCGCGGAGGTGAGCTCTCAGCTGGGGCTCCGATGGCAGCGGGGCAGGCGCTGGGAGCCCTGTGGGGCTCGTGCTGCGGCCCGGCGGCCGGTGAGGCCAAGGCAGGACCCAGCTCCCGCCCCCTGCCCGTCCCCAACTTCGTCCTTCGCTTTCCAGGAGCGCCGGGAGCGCGAGCAGCAGGACCTGGAGTTCGCAAAGGAAATGGCAGAGGACGACGACGACGGTTTCCCGTGACCCTCTGGCCTGGCTGTACTTTTTTTTACTTGTCCCTGGGGACGATGCTGTCCGAGGGGAGCTGCCCCACGTGGCCCCGGTCCCCCATCTGCCTTTCTTTTATAAATGCCTGCATGTCTGTCCTGGGGCTGGGGGACACGCGGCTTCCCTGGGCCTGCAGCCACAGGCCCTGCTCTCCCGTCCCCCGCCACCCTCCGAGGGAAGCCCCTTCCCCAATAAACAAACGTTCTTCTAAGGCTGCTTGTGATCCGTTGCTGCGAGCCCCAGGGCCGGGAGCTCCTGGGGAAGTGGGGCCGGGGCAGGTGGGGGCAACCAGCAGCGCTCCCCGGGCACCGCGGCCGCCGCCAGCTCTCGCAACAATTAAGGGGTCAGACTTTGTTAAGCTTCAATTATGGCTTTTAAAATAAAAGTTGGAAAACAAACAAAAAAAAAAAACACCGCCCTGCCCCGCTGCCGCCGTGGTTTGTGTCTGAAAGCAAGCACAGGACCCTGCTGAGCACCCAGGGGGAGCTGGAGCCCTGCTGGGACCCCACACCCGCTCCCCTCCCTGGGGCTGGGGGCTGCTCGGCCACCAGTGGCTGGAGGTGACTGGGCCCAGTGCCACGTCCTCCGAGGGAAGCCCCACGCGGCCACTATGGGTAAGTCCCACCGGCATCTGGGCCCAGCTGTGCTCCTTGGGGGAAGATCTGGGAATCTCCCGGCGCACCCATGCTGGGCTGGAGGCCAAGGGCTGTGGGTCAAGCATGGGGCAGCCCCAGGGGATGGATGCGGCCCCTCTGGGGCCAAAACCGGGGTCCCTGCTCCAGACCCCACCGGCCAGGATGGGGCAGGGAGGGCGAGAAGGTGACCCTGGTCCCTTGCAGCCCCCGGAGGCTCCCCTGGGGACACCCCAGCGGCGCTCACGTCCCGGTGGGTGCCGGGAGAGGACCGAGGGTCCGGGGTCGGGCCCCGCAGAGGAAGGGTGGCCACGAGGCAGAACCGTGGCGGTTTGTGCTGACCCCGCACCGCCGCCCACAGGGTTTCGGGTCCGGTCACCGTCACCACTTCCTTCCTCAGAAAAACAAGAAAAGCACACGAGGGGCTTCGGGCCACGCTGGGTGCTGATTCAACCCCACCCCAAGCCAGCCCCGAATCCTGAAAGCACTGACCTGCTGAGGCAGCAGCCCCGTTTCGCGGAACAGGGCGATTCCGCAGCAACGCCGCGCTGCGCCCCCTCGTTGGCTCTGGAAGGGCCCTGGTTCTCTCCAGCGCTGGGGAGAGCAAAGGCAGAGATGGGGAGGGAGGGGGGATTCTTCCAGGAAATCCCTCAACCAGGCTCAGGCTGGTGAGGTCCTTTCACGTGGCCTGAGGGCAGAACCCTTAGTGCTGCCACTTCCTGGGAGGGGAAAGTCATCATTAGGCTTCAGAGTTAACACCTGTTTCACGGTGCTGCTCACAGCTGGGCAGCATCTACCACCTGGTTCTTTCCCTCAGCTGGAGGCCGGAGCAGATCTGGGGGCTCGGGGGGGTGTCCCCGTGGGCTGCACCCCCCCGGCCGTACCCCCCCCCCCAGCCCTGGTCCAGCCCTGCCCCGGGGTCACCCTGCCCAGATCCTCCCAGGCCGAGCAGGGGCCTCCCGTGCCGGGCAGGGGCCCAACTGGCACCGTCCCAGATCCTCCTGGAAGCTCTTGCGGGAACCGGCACGAGCCCAAAGCCCACGTCAGCACCGGGGGGGGGGACAGGGAGCAGCCACCCCCCCTCCCCGGGGCTGCCCTGGCAGCCGCTTCCCCGAAGGGTCTGGCGGGGCCGTTTCCCCGCGGGGGGGTTCTGGGTGTCAGGCGCGGCCGGGCGCCGGGTGCCGCACGCGGGGACACCGAGCACGGCACAGCCCGTGGCACCCAAAGGGGCAGGATCCGGCCCCAGGTGCTGAGCCTGGGCTGTGGCATCTGGGCCGGGTCTCACCTCGCTCCCGCCCCGACGCCAGGGTGAGGGGCTCAAGCAGCATCCGCAGGGGCTGGGGGTGAAACCCACGGGACTCCGGCGGCCAAAAGCCCCCGGCCCCTTGCCCGGAGCCCTGCCGCAGCGCTGGGCACGTCCAGCCAGGCCGGGCGGGTTAATGAGTGACCGCATCGCCTCCCAGCACCGACCCAGCACCCTGGCACCTGCCCGGTGCCGGGGCCCAGCCGGGTGCCCACCGGCAGCACCGCGGCCCCCGGGAAAGCCCCGGTGCGGCGAGGCGCGGGCAGCAGCCGGGAGCACCGAGCGCGAGCTTGGGATTTGCATGTTGGTGATTAAGGCAATGAGGCAATCGGCACTGTTGCCACATCGGTGTGAATCCCCGGAGCCGTCTATAAAATGCCCTAATCGATGAGGCCGCGCAGAGCCGGGGCAGGAGCGAGCTGTGCTGGGCCGGGCTGCGCTCGCAGACGGGAGGAGACACCGAGCCGCGCACCATGTGCTCCCTCACCCGTGAGTACCCGCAGCCGAGGGCCCCAGCACCCGCTGCCCCCACGGCACCCACAGCACCCGCAGCACCCGCTGCCCTTGAGCTCCCACACACCCAGAGCCCCCCACGCACCCAAGGGTGGGTGGGAAGCCGCGGTCCCCTTCACCTTCTCCAATTTAGGGGTCTCCACCCCTGGGGTCCCTTTGGTGCCACCATCCGTCCCCTTGTGGTCCCCGATACCCAAAATGCCCCCGCAGGCAGCAGCGGGATGCTGCCGTGGGTGGCGGGGTGTCCCCCGGCGCTGGCTGAGCCGCTGTTTTCCCTCAGGTGTGCTGGTGCTGGTGCTGAGCGCGCTGCTGGGCGCGCCGTGGCGGGTGCTGCACGGGGCGCCGCTGGCCGAGCTCTCGGGGGACCAGGACTTCCAGCTCTTCCTGCACAAGAACCTCGAGTTCACCCGCAAGATCAAGGGGGATGTGGCCGCGCTGCAGCGCGTGGTGGTGAGTTGCCGGCACCGCGGGGTCGCAGATAAGGTGACCTTCCCCTCCCTGGCCTTATCGGCACCGCGGGGCCGGGAGCCAGCGGCCTCCCCACGCCCCGGCCTCCCCCTGCGCCGCTCGGTCCCGCGGCACCCAAGGGGGCTCCCTGGGGGGGGGGGTGAGGACCTCCCCGTGCACCAAGCGAGCAGCGGTTCCAACTCGTCCCCTGGATGCCCAGAAAAAGGGTGGGGAGGGGGTCCCGCGTCCCATGGGGGGTGTCACGGGGGCGGTGGGCTCCTCCGGCCACCCTGACCCTGTTCCTCCCCGTCCGCAGTGCGACACCTTCCAGCTGTGCAAGGAGGAAGAGCTGCTGCTGGTGCAGCAGGACCTGCGCATCACGCAGGTGGCCCTGGAGCAGTGCCACCGCCCCAGCTTCCAGGCGGTGAGTGCCAGCGGCCACCCCCGGCACGAGCTGCCCGGCCTCAGCCTCGGGCATCCTCTGCGGGGAGGGGGTCAGGGCAGGGAATGGGGGGGGTCCGGGCTCCGCAGAGCGCCGCTGACCCCCCCCCCCCGGTGCCGTGCCGCCCGCAGGAGGCTTGCTTCAGCCAGATCCGCGACGGGCTCGACGCCTACCACGGCTCCCTCGCCGCCGTCCTGGAGCTGCTGCCCTCGCACGCCGGCCTGGTGGAGACGCTGCAGCTGGACGCGGCCAACCTCTCCTCCAACATCCAGCAGCAGGTGAGCGGGGGGCACGCCGGGGGGATGCACCCCCCTGGGGGGGACACAGGGACACGGGGCTCCGGCGGGCACCGCCGCCGCGCTCCGGGGCCGTTCCCGGCCCCGGGGCTGACGCCTGCGCCGCTGCCCACCCGCAGATGGAGGACCTGGGCCTGGACACGGTGACGTTCCCCGCCGAGGGCCGTGACCCCCTCCCCGCCTTCTCCTCCCGCTTCCAGCACCAGGTCGGCGGCTTCCTCATCCTGGCCAACTTCCAGCGGTTCCTGGAGACGGCGTACCGGGCGCTGCGGCACCTCGCCCGCCTCTGACGCCCGGCCCCGCGCCGCCCCGCGCTATTTATTCCCCAGCCCCAGCGACCTTCCCCCGCTTATTTAATATTTATCGCTATTTAATATTTATCCGGCCGGGGAGGCTCCCCCTCGCCCTTCGGTCCCCAAGCAGGGCGGCCAGCCCTGCGGTGGCATCCGCGCACGGGCGTCTGTGCGCAGCATCGCCCTTGTTTAATATTTAAACAAAAGAGTATCTCTGCTAGGAGTTTTGGGAGCCGGGCCGAGCCTTGGCTCCTGCACCGGGAGCTGCGGTGACCCCGCGGCGTCCCGCTGAGCCCAGGGGAATCCGCCTTCGTCCGCAGCCGGAGACGCTCCGGAGCAGCACCTCCCTGCCCGGGCTGCAGCCTGCGGGGACGGAGCTGACGGTGTTATTCCTATTAGGCTTATCCCCGTTAATTAATATTTATTAGCCGTTAGGTTAGGAGGGAGGGGGGAAACAGCGGTGCCGTGGGGGGCTCTCCGCCCACAGCCGAGGCTTTTCCCACCTTTTTTTTTGGGAGGGGGGCTGAGGTTTCTCTCCCCCCTCCGCGCCGCGTTTGTATTTATTGCCCTTTAACTTATTCACACGCAGCAGCCCCCGGGCCCACGGTAGCTCTCCCCGTCCCACGCACCCGGATTTGCGTACTGGAAACTTCACGGCCCGCCCCGGCGGGGTCTCGTGAGCTGTGTATTTTGTACTGTATTTATTGCCACAGCTGGGCGAGCCCCAGAGAAACACAGGCCATTTTTTTATATATATATATATGTGATAAGGATGGAAATAAACTCTATTTTTACGCCGACGTCTGGGCTGTCTGTGTTTGCCCGTCTCCTGCCCGTGTGGGATGAGACCGCTTGGGGTGGGGGGGTTGTGACGGCTCCAAACCCGGTTATGGGGACCCTTGGGTGCCGCAGGACCCCTCCCAGCTGCAAGGGGGGGACACGGAAAGACGGGCGGTGGGGCACGGAGAGACAAAAGGGGACGGCGTGGGGCTGGCAGCGGCTCAGCCCCTGCCGTGGGGAAGCCGTCCCCGGGGCTGGGGACCAAGCTTGGCCACCCCTGGCGTGACCCCCCCCCCCCGGGGGCTGGGAAGCACCCACAGCGTGCGGGGGAGGCCGGATGCGACCCGGAGGTGGCAGCTTCCTTCCTGCATCCCGCGGCGCTGCTTGGGCAAGAGCCGATTCCTAGAAAGCGCCGGAGCCACCCGTGCCGGCAGCGCCGAGATGAGGCCGGCGGCCGTGGCCCCGGCACCGCCGACAGCGCCGGGGGCGAGCGCTCGGGGCTCTGCTGCGGCGGGGGCAGCGGGACCACCGCAGCCCCCGGAGGTGGTGCGGGGGCTCAGCCAAGTCTGAGAGCCCCTCGGAGGTGCCGGGGGTGCTCCCGGAGCCCTCCCGGTGCCCCCAAGGCCGGGATGGGGCTGGCAGAGGTGGGAAAAGGGAGCTGGGGGACATGGGGATGTGGATGTGGCAAGGCAGGGGACCTGGCTAGTTGGTCCAGCGCGGCTCCAGGCTTCTCCCCCAGCCCTGGCAACCCCCAGCCCCTCTCCCCCAAGGATTAGGCCACCACGGGCCGTCCCTGCGCTCCCCCGTTTCACCACATCCTCCCACCGGCCCCGTGCTCGCGGCCTGTGACCGCCCTCGTCCCCGCACCGCGCTCAGCCCGGCCGCGGCGGGGACGGAGCCGAGCTCCGGTTCCTGCCCGGGTCCCTTCGGCTGCCTCCCCCCCCCGACTTCTCCCAACCCTGGGAAGGGGCAGGAGCGAGGCCCTCGGCGAGCAAACAGCGCCCGGCGTTGCTCCTTCCTCGCCTGGCTTATCAGGGCTTACAGGAAGCCCCTTCTCCCAGCTCCAGCCCTTTCCTGGAAGGTGAAGCGCCGGGGAAGGGCCAACACCGCCCGCGGGGCTGCCACGGGCAAATATTGACACAACGGGGGGGGAGGCCGGGGGCGCCGGGCCCTGCTCTTTGCTCCGAGCTAACGGTAAAGAGCCGCCCTGGGCACGAGGGCCGGGGACGGAGGTGCCCGGGTGGGTCGGTGCCAGCTCACGCCCGAGTCAGGCCCCGTGGGGAGCGGTGTCGAGGCCTGGAGAAGCCGCTCCACCCGGCCCTGGGTCCTGCGCTCGTGTCCCTGCTTGTATCGGGCACGCGGCCCAGCTCAGGGCCAGGGCGGGATGCTCAGGGGGTGATGGATAAGGACCCCGTATTCCTGCGGCCCCACACGGCACAGCTCCGGCACCGAGTGCATCGGGGGTTCCAATTGCCCCGTCCCCACAGCCAGCACTGGCCCAAAGCTCGCGGCATCGCTCCAGGGTCTCCCTGCGCTGTGTCCAAGCATCACCAAAGGGCCTGGACCCCCCAGGACAGCTCGGGGGGTTGTGAACCCCGCTAACGGGGCAGGAGGCAGAGCCCAGCGCCAGGGACGCAGCCCCGAGGGGAAGGCAGGTGCCCGGCTCCCCCGCGCCTGCCCAGGCACCGCTTCCCCCTTTTCCCATGAGTCAAGCAGAAAACATAAATGAAAGGAGCAGAGGAAAATCTGCCCCGGCCCTGCCGCCCCCTCAGGACAAGGTTCCGTGACAGAGGCACATTCACCACCCAGGCAGCTGACCGGGGGCCGGGACAGCCCCACCGCGGAGCCGCTCCCGGCGCTGCCGTGGCCCCCGTTACTCACCGGCCGCTGGGTGCCACGCTCCCGGTGGGGGACAGGGGGGGTGAACTCATGCTCACGTGGAGGAATTTCCAACAAGAATTTGCTTGCAGCTTACAGCGAGGCAGGAAAGGATCCCTGCTCCACCCAGCTGCACGACTGCAGGCACCCCTCCACCAAGAGCAGCACCAGGAGCGGGGCCGCGGCACCCCAGCACCGTCCTGAGCTTCCCCGGGATCAGGGCAGGGGGCTGAGACCCTCAGGGGCAGATCCACAGCCAGGACAGCCCCCGGTCTCCATTCCTCTGACAGCTCCCATTTAATCTCCCCCAGCCCCCAGGGCTATGGGTCAGCGAGGGGAGCCAGGGTGAGAGCGAGCGCCGTGTCCCAGCTCTGCCCTCCCTCTGGCGAGGTCCTGCCTCAGCCTCTGCCCCCCCTTCAGGCTCAGAAAACCGTCAGGAAAGCAGCAAGAAACGAGGCGAAGGCTGATTCTACGAAAGGAAGGAATGAATTAGAAAACGAAAACAAAAGCAGCGGGTTTGTCTCAAAAAGCCCAGCACGAGGAGGCCGAACGCGGAGGGAAGTCCCCGGTGCCACGGCAGTCCCTGCCGCTGCCAGCTCTGCCTCCGAGCTGGGCAGTGCCCGGCCAAGCCTGCGGGGACGGGGGGCCTCCCGTGGGTGTCCCAGCCCCGTGGGATTCCCAGCAGCTTCCCTGCTGCCTCCCCTCCCGCGAGGGCTCAAGGGACAGGCGCCGCTCACAGCGCCGCGATGGCCTTGGCAGCGACGCGGCGCCCCAGGGGCAGGCTGAGATCCGTGATGGCCAGGACGATCTTGGGGCTGGACATGGTGGACACCTTCACCAGTTCTGAAACCTGCGGGGAGAGAGGAGGGAGGCGGCTGAGCCAGAGGCGGGTGGCTGGGGTCGCGCCAGAGCCCCCGGGTTGGCCGGGCAGGATGGGGGTTGCACGCTCATGAGGACCCGAAGCTTAAATCACCGTCGCCCTCCCGCTTCCTCCGGAGCCAAGGCTGGGTTGTCCCCGAGGGCAGGCAGAGCCCAGGGCTGCAGGGAGCTGGGGGCAGAGCTGGAGCTGGGCCCTGGGCCGTCAGCGCCGAGCATGGAGCCAGGGGAGCAGGGAAAGGGGGGGGGAAAGAAGAGCAGAGCCTCGTCTGCTCAAACCAGCACCTCGAGCCACCCCCGGGGCACTCACCATGGTGAAAGGCATGAACTGCAGGATGCTGCCGCGGCTGCCCTGCTCCAGGCAGTCCACGCACTCCTCCATGAACCACTGCACAAACTGCGTGTGGGTGCCGGCCGTCTTGGCCCCCAGGATGGAGGAGATGAGCAGGAAGAGGTTTGCTGTGGAGACGGGGAAATAAAGATCAGAGGCCGTGCGGGCTCACGGACACGGCTGGGGGAGACCCGAGCCCCCCCTGCAGGGTGTCCCCGGGGACGGGTCCCCGCCGGTGTCTGGGCAGGGCAGGACCCAACCCCGCGGCCAGGCCCCGCGAGCAGGATGCGGCCCCGCCATTACCTAGCACCCTGTTCAGCGGGTCCCTCATGCTGACGGTGTGGAGCTGGGAGGCGGACAGCGAGGTGCTCATCGAGCGATCTGTTGGGGAGGAGAACGTGCGTCAGGCTGGGGGGAGGCCCCGACGGGCCTCAGAGCCCTCGGCTGTGCCCAGGTGCCCTCCGCAGCCAGCGCTGAGCCCTCCAGAGCTCCCAGCCTCCCTCCCTCTCGAGGTGCTCGGTGCCCTCGATGCTTAACATCGACCCTTGCCCGCACCCGCCAGCCCCGGGCGTGACGGCCTCGCATCCCGGGATGTGTCAGCGGGCCTCGCTCTTGCACAAGTCACGTTCGTTCCGAGCACTGACCGAGCGCAATGGCATCCCCGAGAGGCGAGCGAGGCTCCGCGAGTGTGACTGTGCGAGTGTTGAGCGTGCCTCATCGCGGCGGTGACTCGACCCTGACGCTCGGCCGGGGCACAAGCGGAGTAACGCAATGTCACGCTCGGCAGAGGCGAGCGGCGCGCTGCCCCGGCCACGCAACGCCGGCGCGATCCGTCCCGTGCGTGCTGCCAGCTGGGTGGAGCGAGCCAGATGTTCAACAGCCGCACGGCAGCGCTGGAAGCTCGCTCTCGGGGGCAGGATTTAGTTAACAGAGAGCCAAGGCGTGAGCGAGGGACTAGCGGCACGTCCTGGGCACGCCAAGGGGATCTGCGTGAGCCGCGCCGAGAGGCGCCGCCGGGTCCCCCCCCCCTGCTTGGTGCCACTTGCAGAGGGTTGGGAGGCTCCGGATCCTGCGCCGGCCCCGAAAGGCAGCTGCTGACAAAGGCAGCAGGACCCCCAGAGGGATGCTCGGAGGATGCTCACCGACAAAAGCGAGCCCTCCCCCACTTTTCTCATGGAATCACGAGTTGCGCGGCTGCTGCAGGAAGCAGGATTTCCACATCGCTGCAGCAAACAGCCCGAAAAAAAGTCCTGAATGTCACTGGAAAGAGGTGGAACCGCACCAAAAAGTTAAAAAAAGATAGTGATATCAAGGGGGAAAGCCCGTTATTTCAACAGCGGCGAAACCAGCGAAAACCACAGGTTATCACCCTGGTGGAAACCGGCAAACAAAAGAGCGGGCTGGGATCGGGGCGGCGGGGTGGAACGATGAGCAGGGAGCATCCTGACTCACCGCCGGGACACGGGCACGGCCGCTCGCTGCACGGAGCCCGCGGGTCCCCCCGGCGGAGCTGTCGCAAGCCGCAGCGCCGCGCTGGGGGACGCGGAGAGGTGACCGCGGGGACCCCGCAGCTCCGCTCGCCGCCTCGTTAATAACAGTGGAATTTCGGGGTTTGGCCACAAACGGAGCCGTCGCCTCTCGCTGCCCTTGCTGGGACGGTGACATCGGGGTCTGCGGTCCCGCACGGGCTGGCCGGGGGTGAGGGGGCTCGAACAAAAACCTCCCCGAGCCCCTCGTGCGTCTCACACAAGGTTCGGCGGCACCGTCGCGGAGGGAAGGTGTAACCCTCATCACCATTCCCAAGCTGTTGTCATCGGAGAAGTCAGAAGCTCGACCTTTCGGAGCAAAAGCTCCACGGGAACCCAACGTAACACGCTCGAGGGCTCTGAATCTTCTCCGAACGCCCTGCGTTACGTCAGCAGCACAGGGACCGGCGGGCACGCTGCCCGTCCGCTGGCAGCGCACGCGGCGCCGGCACGAGGCTCTGGGAAGGTGGAGAGGGGAGCGGGGAGCCTCCCGGCTACCTTCGAGAGCACTTGGCCCCCTTGGGAAGCGTTTTTGCTCCCAAGCACGTCTCACACCCAGAAAGGAGCGGCGGGGCAGCGCGGAGCCTTCCCCGGCAGCAGCCCTCCCCCCCTGCACTTACTGGGGCTGGAGAGGATGTTGGAGTCTTCCTCGTTGGAGCTCAGCAGGCGCATGAGCTTGGAGGGCTGCGTGTCGTCCAGCGGGAACAGGCTGATGTAGTCCTGGGGGACACGCGGGGGTGAGCTCCAGGAGCCCCTCTGCGGGGCCCGTAACCCCCCCGGGCCCTGAAGGACCGAGCTCAGTTCACCCCGAGTGACTCAGCCCGGGCCAGCCCCGTACGGAGCACCTCGTTACGATCCCCCCCTTTCCCAGAAAAGGGAAGGGAAAACCCAGCGTCCCGAGGTCGAGGGATCAAACCTCGGACAGCCCCACGGATCTGGGTGGGGAGCCCGGTCCCAACGACTCCCTCCTCCCGCCGCCGTCACCTCCCGGCCAGCTCCCGTCCTCGGGCACAGAGCAAACCCCGCACCTCGATATCCTCCCGGTGCCTCTTCTTCTGCCTGCTGGACGCCTGGCCCTTGTTGTGGGAGGAGTAGGAGCTCAGGGCGCACCACACGGAGAGCCTGGGGACACGGCAGGGGTGCTGCAGAGCTGCCGCCGTCCCACACGGGACGCTGCCAGTGCTGGGGCCAGGGTGGGAATGGGGCTGCCGGGCCCCACTCGGGACAGCCCAGCCCGCCCGAAGCATCTCCCCGTCCCCACAAACGGGCCCACGTGCCCCGTGGGGGACAGCGGGCACGGCACCAGGGCTTACTTGGCCAGTGCCTTCCCCGGCGGGTCCATGAGGGTGTGCCACTTGGAGGAATCCGTGAGCAGGTTGGGCAGGATGTGGCCCAGCAGGGTGAGCGTCAGCTGCTGCATGTCCAGGCAGAAGATGGCGTAGAGCAGCTCCACGGCCCGCAGCGTGTGCTCCTTCCGCGTCTCCTTCAGCAGCTCCTGCGAGGCACGGGGCAGGGCTGAGAGGGGCAGGGGTACGGCCGGACCCTTCCCCGCTCATCTCTCCCGCTCGGGACCGCCACCAGAGCACGGGGAAGACCCGGCAGTCGTGGGCTCGACGCCTCCCTCCCGCAGCCCGCACCTTGACCAGGTTGTTGCAGAACCAGTAGACGCCCCCCATGTGCAGCAGGGTGTCGAAGATGTGGATGGAGCGGCTGTCGACCCAGCCCTTCTCCAGCACCTTGGTGAACATGCCGGTCAGCACCTCCTTGATGGGCTTCTTGGGGGGCAGCAGGTTCCAGTAGGGGATGGTGTCCATGCCCGTGGAAGGGAACTTGATCTGCGTGGCCGTCTGCTGCAGGACGTCGGCGCACATGTGCTCCAGGATGGAGCTCATGATCACCACGCTGTGGCCGAGAGAGAAAAACCGGATCAGGCGGGCTCTGGGAAGCAAAGGGAGGGGAAGAGGCAGCACGGGGCGCGCTGCGAGCCAGGCTGACCGCTCGTTGTAGAACTGCAGCGTGTTCTCGCCGTACAGCGGGGTGGCCAGCTGCCGGATCATCTGCAGAGACTTCTCCCGCTCGTCCAAGCCCAGCATGCGGACGTGGGCCACCAGCCAGGCCACCGCGCACACCGCCATGCTGCACACCTTCCCCTTGATGTTGTCCGTGATTTTCTGCGGGAGACGGGAGCGGAAGGGGGATGACGTGGGGACGCCGGGGCGAAGCCCGCGCATCGCCTCGCAGGGCAGAGCCCGAGCCTCTTCCTCTCCGCGGGGTGAATCTGCCCCTGCCAACCCCACAGCCCCCAAAGGGGCGACGTCAAAGGGCCGCATCGGTTCCCCACGCAAGTCACCGAGCGGGCGGCGAGCTCTGCAGCGACCGCAGCTGCATTTAGGGCAGGAGGACGGGGGAACCTCTGCCCTGCCCCAAACTAAGCCCTCCTCGGGGCGCGGCGCCCCGCTCTGCCCTGCGCCCTCTCCCACCGGACCCACCTGGATGGACTCGAAGGTGAGCACGCCGTTCTCCCAGGCGTTGAGGATCTCCAGGATGGCGGCCGAGATGCTCAGGCACGCCTCGTGCCACTTCATCTGCCTGCCGGGGAAGAGAGGCAGCGGGGTCAGGAACCTGCCCGAAGCGGCTGCTCCCCGCCCGGCGCGTGCCCGCACGCGGAGCCCTTACACCAGCTTCATCTCCGAGGAGTTGTTGAGGAGGGCGACCAGGGATTCCACCTTGGTGGAGTCGGGGCAGAAGCAGGGGTGGTCGGGGTTGAGGATCTTGCCCTCCTCGGGCATGCAGGTCAGCATCCAGGTCTCGAAGAAGGGCACCTCGCCCGCCGGGCTCGACTCCGACAGGATCACCTGGAAAGGAACGAGCCCAGGGTCTGCCCCGTGGGGAGGGACCCTGCCTGGAGACCCCCACCCCGGGGAGCTCGTGGCTGGGGAACCGGCACAGCCCCACGTCCCCTACCCCCGAGCTGTGCTCGGGCTCCCCAGCACCGGGGTCGGCTGCCCCACGGCTCCGGGATGCGCGGCCCAGCTGGCGGCCAGCTGCGAGCTCTCCCGAGGGGGACACGAGCTGGGAATCCCGTACGCCGCTTCCTCCCTCCAGCCCTCCGACACCCAAGGGAGGCTATTTTTGACAAAAGCTTTGCACATCTGTTCGGCAGCAGCTGCTCAGGAAAGTGGCTCCGGGCTGGGCCGGGGGCTGAGACCTCAGCAGAGAGCCCCGGGCGCATCCGCTGCGGGCTGCCTCCAGCCAGGACTCCCCCTCTCCGCTCCCCGGGGCCGGCCGGGCAGCCCCCCTCCCTAATTTTTCCCTCTCTCCTCCACGTTCCTGGTGTTTCGGTATCGTTTCACCTCTCAGCACAGGCAGATGTCGAAACGGGGAAAATTTTCTTGCAACCAAAGTCCCGTTTCCTGAGGGAGGCTGCGAGTTCCTCCTCTGCCAGGGGAGGGCTCAGCTCGGGTCCCCCCCCCCCCTCGGGGGCAGCCAGAGCCAAACCGTGCGGGGCCGAGGGGACAAGGCTGGGAAAAGGCCGGGGAGATGGGAGCCGCTCCCACAGCGCGGTATCCAAAAGGGGGGGCACAAGTGGAAGTCCTGGGGAACGCTGACGCCCCCGTTCCATCGCTTTACACGGGCTGATTTCTGGCTGCCCGGGGGGGAATCGTGCCGGGCACACAGCGGGGCTGCTGCGGGACTTGGGGACGGTGACAGGACACTGGGGACAACGGCACGGCCGCCAGAGGAGGGTGGATGCTGCAGGACAGAGGCCGGTGCTCTCACGAGGTCGGAGCCCCGGCGCTGCCTCCCCAGCCCCGCTCCCCCCGGGGTACGGGGCGCTCACCTCCGAGCCGTAGGTCTGGGCCACGTGGCACAGCATGAGGAAAGAGATGTCGAACAGCAGGGCCCGGACCGAGGCTCCCTTGGCTGGGGGACGAGAAACAAAGAGCTCAGGGACCCCAACACAGCACCAGGAGGTAGAGAGGAGGCCCTGCGAGCTCGGGGACCAGGGCCCTGCCTCCTCCGGGGTGCTTTTCTAACCCTCAGGTGTTTGTGTGTTGACGAGGGCTCGAGGGGACCTTGGGGTGCTCCCCTCACCCCCGCCTGCCCCAGCTCAAGCTCCCAGGAACAGCTTTGACCTCCATGTGGCAGCCCCGGCTCAGCCCCGGGCTCCCCGGGTGCCGTGGAAGGTCAGAGCACTCAACGTGTTTAATCACACGCAAACGCAGTCAGAGTCCTTATCTCAGGCGCCGTGCTGACACATCACCCCTTCCAGGGAACCAGCCGGGGCAGGGCCGGCCCCCAGGGGCCCCAGGGGCTGGGGACGAGGGCAGCTCCTGCAGCACCCTGCCTTGGGGACGGACACACGAGGGGCAGCACGAGCCCGGATCCCCGCTGGCACCCCCTCGGCGCGCCCTGGCACCGCAGCCAGCCCCAGTTTAACCCATCGGGGACCCCCCCGGCGTCCCAGCACGAGGCAGCGGGGGAAGCAGAGCCTGCACGACACCCCAGACGGATGCGCACGCACTTACAGCCTTCTCCGCTGATGTGCTTGGTGAATTCGTTCAGCCTGGAGGGGGCAGAGAGAGCCGCAGTGAGGCGTTAGCGTCCTTACCGTCATTAGCATCGTTAGCATCGCGCGAATCAGCCCCCTCCCCATCCCCCCGACAGGCAGGGGCCAAGCTCTGCAGCGGTGCTGTGCGCCCAGCAGGGCTGGTGCTGCTCGAGCTGGCCCCTGGGAGGGCGAGGAAGCGTCACGCAGCGCCACGCGTGCCGGTGCGCTCGAACCAGGACACGGGCGCCTGGGGACCGCAGGCACGCAGCAGCACCTTGGAGCCGGGGCCGTGCGGCAGCTTCCAGCTCTCACCTCAGCCTCGGAACAACCTCCCTTTGACACCGTGCCCCGTTTACAAAGGGCAGGGAGTGCTACGAGGACGTTTTCCCCAAGACCCCAGGGCTCCGCTGGATCAGGCACCGGGCCAGAGGCAGATCCAGCCTCGAGCGTGGAGGGAAACGGGACGCGGAGCGGAGGAAGGGCAGCACGGCTCTGGGGCAGAGGCTGTCACCCAGGTGGGCGCTCACTTGATGAACTTGCGAGCAAAGGATTTCAGCTTTCCGGTGGCTGCCGCCGCCGCCAGCAGCAGGTCCAGGCTCTTCCCAGACAGCATGTGACCCAAGACCCCCAGCAAACCCTCGGGGGATTTGGAGTGATCCGCATCCATGGTCTACCGTAAAGAAAAAAAAGAAGAAAAAAAAGTAAAAAGGAGGAGAAGTCACGAGGAAGGCAAGTCACAGAGCGGCAACAAAGCTCCAGCCACAGGGGCAGAGCCGACGGGCTGCCAGAGCCACCCCGTGAGGCCTCCGTGAGCAGGGACCTGCAGGGCTCGCAGGTTGGGGGGACCCCCGGCGCCCCAGGCTCTGCGGGGCACGGCAGCTCCCACAGAGCCGCAGCAGGCAGGGGAAGCACAACCAGAGTAAAACGTCTCCAGGAGCGAATGCAGCAGCGACGCAGGGACTGGGGAGAGTCCCCGGGGACGGGGGGAAACGCGTGCGGGGGAGAGGCTGGGAGAACGGGCAGAGCGGGCTGCGCTCAGGCTGCCGGCACCGCCGTCATCGCGCTGCCTGACGGCTCCTCCAGCTTCCAGGGGAGGAGGAGGGGAGCTCCAGAGCTCCAAGCGGCGCGGCAGGGACTGCCACAAGGCTGGGAGCGATTCCTCCGGCCCCGCACGGAGCGGGAGCCTCCCGAGCACCCCGGCTGCCGCTGGAAGTGGCCAGCGGCCAGGCGGGAGGGGGACGCACCTTCAGGATGTTGGTGACGGTCGGCTCGGCCCTCAGGATGAGCCTGGGGTTGGGCTGGATGTTGGCGTTCTCTGCCGATTTCAGGTGCGGGGCGTGTTCCCTGTCTGCCATCCTGGGGACACACAGAGAAGGGTGCTGAGCAGGGTGCTGAAGGGTGCTGAAGCGCTCTGCCCTTCTCCCCCCACCACCTCAGGAGATGACAGGCTCTGCCCCGCGCCGTCTGGCACCAAAAATCGAAGCCTCAGCCCCCTCCAGGCCACGGTGCGGGGGCCGCAGCCGCTCCCTGCTCCCCGCGAGGAGGGCGGTGAGACGAGCGAGGGACCCCAAAACCCTGCTCGGTCGCCCGGGCTCCGGAAGGGGCCCTACCGTTTGTCGATCAGGTTGGTCATGTTGGCCTCCGAGAGCAGCCCCTGCTTGCTGCACTCCTGCAGGAGCAGACTCATGCAGTTGCAGCTGGAAAAGAGAGAGGAGAGCGCTAGCCCGAGGGACGGCGTCCCCTGGCAGGGACACGGGGGACGGAGCAGAGGTGCCAGAGCTCCCCGCCACCCCCAAAGGGTGGGACAGAGCCGGGCAATCCTTTGAAAGGAGCCTCGTGGACACCGCGAGCGGGCAGCGAGCTGTCCTCCTGCCTCTGCTCGCAGCCCTCTGAGGGGGCCGCAGGGCTGGGAGCAGCTCCAGACATCAGGACGCATCAGCGCCGTGCCAATCAGCCGTCAGGCGCTCGCCGCCTTGCTCATTTGGCAGCGCCGCAGCCTCAGGAAGGAGGAGGCAGACCAGAAACCTCGAGCTTACACGAGGAAAAGCCTCGCGCGGAGCCGCCCCAGCGGCGCAGACCGCAGCTCCCCGCAGCGATGCAGGGGGCAGGGAGGGGGGCACGGGGCTCACTTGCATCGCTGATCGGCCGTGTCGAGCAGCGGGGTCAGCTTCAGCAGGAACTCGAAGGCGCAGTTCACATCCTCGGTGAAATCCTGCGGTGAAACGGGCCCGTTTCCCACCCCGGCCACCCTCGCCCAGCTTTGGCCGGGCACCAGCACGGTGAGGACAAGCGCCGTCCGCTCGCACGCAACGCTGCCGACAGCTCCAAGGTCCCCTGAGCCTCACCTTGTCCCCCTGGGGATACTTCTTGAGTTTCACCAGGACCTGAGGGATCTGAAAGACACGGGGGAGTGACGTGACCGCGAGGCGGGCCCGTTGCTGCCGTCAGGACCTCTCAGCAGCACGGGGAAAAACGGCCCGCGAGGAAAAACCGCCCGCCCAGCCCAGGCAAGGAGCGTTCCTCCAGCTGCCCGTGCACCCAGGGGGCTCCGTCCCCCACCTCCCCTCTGCGGGGCCCTTGCAGCGGGACGAGGAGCAGCAGGGCACGGCCAGGCATCACACGCAGAGCCCCTTCTGTCTGCCCAGCACCGAGCCGTGGGAGAGCCGGCCCGGAGCCTGCCGTGGCGTCCTTCAAAGGCCCCCACTTCCCCCGCCGCGTCCCAGGACAAAATAAAGTGGGGTTGGGCCGAAAAGCGGGCTGCAGGAGGGCTGCCTGCAGGCTCAGCCACCTCATACCGGCCCGACAGGGCGAGTGGGGGCCCCGAGGGGCACGCTGGGGGTCAGGACCGGTCCCTGTGCCAGGCTTTGGCGCTGAGCAGGGTCGGGTGTGCAGGGAAAGGCAGGAGCTGGGGGCGCCACGCGTACCCCAGGGCTAGGGCTTACCTTGAGGAAGGTGAAGGCTGTCCACTTGAGCTCCTCCGTGCCCTCCGGGGACTCGATGAGGCCCACGAAGCAGGCCTTCCAGATCTCCAGCACGAAGAGCGGGGAGGGGATGCGCTGCGGGGCAGAGGGACAGGACCCCCCCGGGTGCTGGGAGAACAATAACGCCGCTCCCCCAGCCGCAGCCGAGCCCCGCACCCCCTGCAAGGCTGCTGAGGGGCTCACGCCGCTCCCCGCGGCTCTCCCCACGTCCCCGCACCGGGATCAGCCCCCGCTCCGCGTCCCCCCCCCCCCAGGCCACCCTGAGCGGGAGCAGGGGATGCCGCGGCCGTACCTGCATCCTCTTCACCATCATCAGCTGCTCCACCAGCGGCTGGGTCTCTCCCGTGAGGTTCATGGTGCCCTCCAGCAGCACCACGGCGTGCACGGTGGGGAAGCCGGTCTTGTTCAGCTGCTCGGAGTGAACCGAGAGCATGGTGGGGATGCTGCGGGGGGAGACGATAACGCAGGGTCAGCGGAGCCTTGCGGGGACGGATCCTTGCTCCTCCTGCCCCATCCGCCCTTCCCAGACCTCTGCGGGCCCACATCTCTCTGGGGCTGGACAGTTTGCCACGGGGGATGGTCCCCGGCCCTGCAGGAGAGCCTTTGTGCACATCCAAGCCCCCGGGACCACACTTCAGGCCCTGGGAGCACCTCCTGGGGCACGCAGGAAGGGGACAGCAGCTCTGCCCGCGTTGGAGCAGCCGAGGGATGGCGAGGGGCCCCAGGAGCCCTATTTTTGTGGCAGGTCACCAGTCCCTGTCCTCTTTCCTACCCCGAGGTTTTCACCGGCTCCAGCCCGCTGCCGGCACAGAAACCTGAGCTGGAAAGGGACAGGAACGCAGGGAGCCAGCGTGGGGAGAGGCAGGAGGCCTCCAGAGCGGGGCTCGGACCCCTTTGTACCCTCCAAACCCGCAAGGACAGCGGCACGAAGCTACCTCTTGATGAGGGAGACGCAGTCGTCGGCCTGGCTTCGCAGGGCGGAGTTGCTGAGGCTGCTCAGGCCCTCCCCCAGCTTGACGAGGGACTGCTCCACGGTGCTCCACGAGGCTGCGGAGAGAGGGCAGGCGGTCGGCGGAGGGGGGAAAGCGACCCGAGGGGAAGCCAGCAGCCTGGCTCTTAAAGCACAGAGGGCCGCGTGCCGGCCAGCAGCTCCTGGCACGGCCTCTTGGCCACGCACGGGGCCCGAGCGGAGGCGCGGAGCCGCGCCAGGAGGGGTTGGGAACGGCTCCCGCAGCCTTGGCGTTAATTCTGCTCCTCCGGCGAGGGCGGCGAGGAGGGGAGGGGGCGGCACGGAGCCAAGGAGGAGACGGTTACAGCAGCAGGGACGGGCTGGGAGCCGCAGGGACAATGCGGCAGGAGCTGGGCAGGGGGAAGGGGAGGTGGCGGCTCCCCCAGGCCGCGGACGTACAGGTCTCCTCCAGCTTGGCGATGTGGATCAGGGCGCGGTTCTTGGTGCTGCCCAGCATCTTCTCCAGCCGCTCCAAACACATCTTCAGCTGGCTCTCGGCTGCCGCCTGCTCCAGCGTCTCCTTCACCTTCTCGGCGTAGAAGGCGGCGCAGTGCAGGAGCCAGATGAGGGCACTCATCAGCGCCCGGCACAGCCCGATGCACTCCTCCGCCTTGCCGTGGCAGCTGGCAAAGGGAGAGAAACGGCGTCGTGCTCACCTCGGGCCAAGCTTTGGCCCCCAGCGAGCCTCAGGCACAGAAACGGGGCGCCCTGGGGAACCAAACCGCGTCCCGTGCGCCCAGCCCCGCGTGCCCGCTGCCTCCCGGCTCCCCCGCCACAGACCTCGACCCCTCCAGCCCACGAGCGTCTCCCCCACGCTGGGGGAAATAAAAGGATGCCCAGAGCGGGCTCCTCTCCGGCCACTCCACGGCAGGGAAACTTTCCAAGCCTCTAATGGAATTATCTCGCTGAGAGGGGCTCAGCGCTGACCGACGCGCTTCGAGAGGCGCAGGCTTTCCCCTCCCGATGCACGAACCGTCGGGGCCAGAAGTTTGGAGCAAATTAAGCGGAGGATCAGATGAGGCAGGAACCGGATTAAGCGGCCAGCTCTGCAGCAACAGCTCCTCGTTAACATCTGCGGCCGATGCACGGTCAGCGCTGCCGCTTCATTCTGCCTCACTGAGGAGCCTCCAGCCTTCCTCCCACCCCGGCCTCCCAGAAGAGGCTGTGAGGGGTTAACAGGAAGATTGCCCGGCTTTCTGTACAAGTTTTCTTTTGTGGCCTCAATTGTCTGCTCTCCCCTGGGCCCTGCGACACCAGCGGAAGAGCACGAAGCAAAACAAGGCAGCTGCACGGAGAGCCCGGGGCGGCGCGGGCAGGACCGCGAGCGTTGGCAGCCCCGGGAAGCCGCCGAGGCCACACAAGAGAAAAACAAAGAGGGGATGGAAACCCAGGGGCTGCGGGGCTTACACACGCCCGCGCCGACCTGAGCCGGGCAGGAATATGGTGGCAGAGGCCTTAGCCCCACTGTAGGTGGGTTTCTGCAGCTTCCCACGAAGCCGGAGGGGTTTCAGACCCCCCGTGCTCTGCCCACGCCGGTGCTCGCACGGCATCCCAGCCCGGGGCGGCCGGGAGCTTGGGAACGGAGCCGGAGGGGGAACGGAGCCAGGGAGGGCACCCCGGGATCGGCCCGGGGCTCGTGGGGTACCTGAGGCGGTCGCAGAACATGTCCATGATCTCCAGCAGCGACTGCACGCACAGGTCCCGGGAGAAGTCGTCGAACTACGGCGGGGAACAAGGAGAGATTTGGGATGGAGGGGAGGAAAAAGGAAAGGGGGGGGCGCCGGGCTGCAGCACTTCCAACAGACGGACGCGGGACGCCCGCCCTGGCAGCCACCCAAACGGCAACGGGGCGGCAAAAAGCACCGGGGACCGGGCCCCGTTTGTGTCCCCGAGGCTCCGCGGGGGCCCGGAGCTCCGTTTGCGGCGTTGACGCGGCGGAGGCTCGGTGCCAACCCTCGCGCCCACCCCCGGCTCGGCGGGGCTGGCAACGAACGCCAACAGCCCGGCTGGCCGCGGGGCCGGCAGCAGCGCCGCTGCGGAGCAGATGGGGCCGCCCCGCCGAGCCGGAGCTGGCCCGCGGGCCCGCGCCGAGCCCACGCTGCTCTGAAGGAGGAAGCCGCTGCTGTCAAGGTCAGAGCTTCTCCGCCGGGCAGCGCCGCCGCCGAGCCCGGCCGTACGCTGCCCGCGCCGCCCCGAGAGCCCCGGAGGGGAGCCGATCCCGCCCAGGGGTTCCCCGAAATCGCTGCGGCCACCGGGAGCGCGAGGAGGAAAATTCTCTCCCTTCGGATCTGGGGGTGCTGTGGGGAAGCCCAGGGAGGGCAGGGGGAGCCCCCAGAGCGGCCCCGAACGCCGAGCGGCCGCGTTTTGGCGGCGTCCTCGTCCCCCTCGCAGCGGCACGGGGACACCCAGCGCCTCGGGCAGCAGGCAGCAGCCTCGCGGCCCCGTGCACCCGGCAGCCAGGAGGGGTTCGCACAAAGGTGCGCCCCACACGACACGGGGACGAGGATTTCGCGCCCACGGAGCGCGGCCGTGCCTGGAAGCAGCGCTCCCCAGCCACGACGGGGCTGGCGCGGTGCTGATTCAGCACCGGGATGTCATTTTACACTTGACCTACATTCGGGGCGGGAAACGGATCCGCGGGTCTCAGGTAGGGGAAAAAAAAACACCCTCGGGGAGCAGCTGGCGGAGCCGTACCTTGCTGATGGCCATCAGCACCGTGGAATAGGACACCATCTAGGAACAAAAGCACAGAGCCCGAGCGGGCGCGGCGGAGTCAGCGAGCGCGGCGCCGGTTGCTGAGGAACGGCGAGGTCGGGGCACGGCCCCGGCGCAAATCCCGGCGGATGCGTTGAGGCGAGCGCTGCCTCGATTCCCAAACTTCAGGCGAGGTTAAAACGCCGTGCGGGGCTTCCAGAGAGCTCGGAGGGGCGAGGATCCCTACCCCGTGTGAGCCCGTTGACGGAAATCTCCCAGCCCGGGGCACCCAGCGAGCCCCCCTCCACCCCGCCCCAGCTCAGGGGTGACGGCTGCGAGGCGCAGACGGGATGTTTGGGGTGTGTGCCCGCCACCCGCCCCGCAGCCGGGTTCTTTGCTTGCTCATTGGGGCCGCAGGGTGAGAGCCAGCAGCGTCCGCGGCGATTACCTGCGAGCTGATAGCGTATTTCAGGTAGGACAAGATGAGTGGGTTCGGCGACGGCCCGATCATCGCCTGCTCCAGCAGCGCCTCTGCAAGCAAAGAGAGGGGCCGCGAGGTCGCGGCTCAGGCGGGGCACGGCGTGGGGACACGCACCACGCCCTCGTTTCTGCTCTCCCCCCACGGCAAAGGTGGCAAAGGCAAAACCTCGTTACCCACAACAGCTCCGTGCAGCCCTGAAATCAAGCAAACCCCCGACCCTTCTGCTTTCTCCCGAATAACTCGGGCAGAGCCTCCTGCCCTGCACCACACACGGCCCCGTTCGGCCACGCTGCGTCGAGCCCCACGCGGCTGGCGGCCGGGCGGGGGGGGCCGGAGGGGCTCTGCCCACCCCATCTGCTCAGCCGAACCTTGAATCGAGCACTCGAAGCGGGGCCGAGCGCGGGAAGAGCTTCCCGAAAGCAGGCCCCGGGCTCCAAGTAGGTCAAGGCTGCTGGTGCCCACCGCAGGCGTTGTCAGCGCGCATTTGCCGGGCACGGCCGTGATTCGGGCCGCCCGTGCCAGGTTTTGTTCCTTTGTAATCCAAATCGGAAAGGCGTGAGCCGGGGGGATGGAGCGCTCCGGGCTCGGGGAGGTGACAGCTGCCCGCCTGCACGCAGCCTGCCAGCCCCGCGGCAGAGCAGGATCCGTCCCCGTCCTCGCCACGGGGGATTCGTGGGCTAACGAGCCCCCCACGAGGCCCCGGCTGCCTCTTTTCCTGGCAGAGGCGCCGAGAGGTGGTCAGGAGCAACCCATTTCTCTGGAAATCACGGGGATTGATCACCGCCGACCGCTCGGTGGGAAGCTGAGGGGCTGGCACCCAGCAAACCCGAGCCCCCCGGGGCCGCCCCACGGCCACAGCTGCTAGAAATAAATACCAGTAGGGCAGAGGGAGGAAATAAAAGACCCGCTGCAGCCAGGTCCTGCACCCAGCGGGGCGAGGAGCAGCTCGCTGCGAGCGCCGGGGCCGTTCCCCTTTGAGGCAGCGAGCCTCGGGCAGCGCTCGGGGTTTGTTTGTGCCGGGCTGGGGACAAACCCGCGCCCCTGCGCAGGAAAACAAAGCAGGGACGGGTTTGTAAACCAGGCAGAAAGCCTGGCAGATCTTTAAATCGCACGGCGCAGCGGGCAGGGCTCGGGGCAAACACCCTTGAGTAGGGCTGGGAAAAGAAATCCCGATAAGCGGGGTCGGGAAGGGGCCTTGGGGGGAACGGGGGCAGCGCCAGGCCCCTCGGTGGCACCTCCGCCCCCTGGGGACACGCAGGGCCGTGGGGTCGTGCTGCTGGGGGAAACCGAGGCACGGAGCCCAGAGCTCTGTGTGCAGCTGGGGGGTGTGGGACGGGCAGCGTGACCCCAAATGTGGGGGATGTTGGTGTGAGTGGTGTGGGGTGTCCCCTTGCTGTCCCCACTG